>AWOL01S0005326.1:4834-45576 GCA_000715115.1 Nicotiana otophora | reverse complement strand
GTATTGGGTCACACTTTTGTTGATGGGCTAGACGAGGCATCAAAGATGAATCTTGATTCAGCTTGTGGGGGTAGTTGCATGGCGAGGCCGTATAGTGAAATACAACTCTTGCTAAATAACTTCACTGCTAATGACCATAATTGGCAAGGATATGGGGACGCAAGAAGAGTAATTAAACAGAAGGCAGCTGGGGTGATTGAGCTTGATGACTTCTCAGCCATGAGAGCAGATATTGTAAAGCTGGCAAATCAGATGAACAGAATGACAATGCAACAAACACAACAGATGCAACATGTACAGCAAATGTCTATTTGCTGCGAACTATATGGTGACAGTCATATGAGTGACATGTGCCCCACGAATCCTGAATCTATATACTATGTGGGGCAACAAAACAGAGGTCCGATGAATCAGCATGCACAATATGGGAACACTTACAATCCAAATTGGAGGAATCATCCTAACTTCTCATGGGGCAGAAATCAACAGAATCAGAATCAGTATAGGCCTCAAGGAAATTTCAATCAATCTCAGAAGCCACCCCAACAAACAGAAGAGAGTATGAATGACTTGCTAAAAAAGTTGTTACTTGACAATCAACAGCTCAGGACCAATTTCAGAAATCGTGAGAGGCAAATGGGGCAGTTGGCAGCTAATTAAAATACTAGACCTACAAGCTCTCTTCCCAGTGATACAGAGAAGAACCCTCAAGTTAATGCAGTTACACTCAGAAACGGGAGAGAACTAGAGGAAGTGACAAAGAAGATAAAGGACAAACCTATACCTGAGGGGGAGCTGACCCCTAAGGCAATACATGAGTCAAAGAAAAATGATACAAGTTCAGAGCGAATGGAGGCTGCAAGACCACCACCACCTTTCCCCCAGAGATTGCAGAAAAAGAAAGACGATCGCATGTTTAACAAATTTCTCTCAATGTTGAGTCAGGTTTAATTAAATATTCCATTAGTGGATGTACTTCGTGAAATTCCAAAGTATGCTAAGTACATAAAAGATATAGTGGCTCACAAGAGGAAATTGACTGAGTTTGAGACAGTTGCACTTACTGACAAGTGCACTTCAAGGGTCCACAGTTATATAATCATTCTTGGCACGTTGGCCGTATTTAGTATTTCATGCTCACCTTTTCATTTTCAAACATCAACATCATCAAAACTACCAACAATAATTCAAATCAAGGTGTGTAATACACATGTGAGAGATTAAGAGTCTAATGTACATAGAGATATTTCACAAAGTTTGGCATAATAGCCTTCGTTTGAACTTTACTTGAAGTCGAAACATTATTCATGCACAACCCATACATGAACACATCCTCAATTTATAATATAATATGAATAAATCATTTAGGATAATTATTGAACAAATATCTTTCAACACAAACTTACTCAAAATAGCCAATTTTATAATGAACTACTCGGGTCTTACGTAATTTACATGAATATCATGGGATTCAATTCTAAGAGAAGAGTTTAGCCAACATACCTCAATCGAGCTTCCTTAAACTCTAAAATGTTCCACAATTCTTAGCAACTTCAATGTATTGTAGAAATATAACAAATGGAACCAAAATTAGGAAGATACTCATGGTTCAAGCTCATTTGAGCATTTTATCAAACACTAGGTGTGCATTAAGGTTTCAAGGTCCTATTATGGGGGATTCCATCATACCACAACCCAATCTTTACAATTTGTATCCCAACAATCTTCCTACACCCTTTGATAACACATGCATGTAAAATAAACAACTCTCATGCCCAAATATTATCTTGCTAATTATCCATTTCTAGACAAAATTTGAAATTGAGGGTTAGGGTGTAGAATATTACCTCTAGGATGAAGACCTAGTGAGTTTCCCTTCTTAATCTTCTAAACTTTGAGCAATAATTGAAGAACAATTATTGAGGAACACCTTCTCACTATAGGGCACTCTCTCTTACTCTAAAATGCCAGATTTTAGCTCAAAAATGACCCAAAGCGTGTATTTAACGATGTAGGGTCGGGTTTTAAAAACCCAAAAATGGATCTCCGGAACAAGGTCTGCGATCGCATTTGCGATCGATATCCGCATATCCATCACATAATTTGTGTCCAGAACCGGAAAAGATATGTCTATGTTTGCGGTCACTATGCGGCCCGTAGACCTGTTCTGCGGTCGCATAATGAACCGCAGAACAGTTACGCAGTTGCATACAAAATTGCATCCAAACTGAGCCTCTCCTGCCTTACTTATGCGGCCATTATGCGGCCCGCAGAGTGATTCTATAGTCATATAATGGACCGCAAAAACACATTTCGCTTCCAAACCTAACCTCGGTATAGTAGTGATGAAGTTAGGTCAAGGCCCTACTGAAATAAATAAGAAAGTGAGAAAGTGACGAAGTTAGGTCAATGGAAATGAGAAAGTGACGACATATACCAAGAATAGCTACACTGAACAAAGGTAAATAAGGCATCGTGGAAGAAAATAAGAAACAATATGACAAGGAAACAAAGAGACCATAACAATAAGTGATGTAATAGAAAAGTATCAACAAGCATCACTACAAAGGTACCGCTTCGTAGTCTCATTTCACAAAACAATTCACAATCATTCTTTATGTCACCGTGGGAGCCTTGCATTTAGGTTTGAAAATAATTTTCCCAAAATCGCTTCACACATTTTAGCCCACCTTATCATATCGTGTGGTTTCAAGTAGTTCCCCTACTAGCAACACGCGTATCAAGCCCACCTTATCTCACCGCATGCGTTTCAACCCCAATCCTTATACCACCGCATGCGTACCAATATCACAACATATCACAAATTGCATCTCAAGTGCTCTATAGCACAACTTGCCAAAGAAGTCAACAATAATAGTGTTTCCACAAAAAGTAGCCAATGGCTCAACCACAATATGCACAATAGTCTCAACAATATCAACCAAAAGTGAATAACTCAACAAGAATGGTATTTCAAAACTTCACAACTTTGTCTCAATGTGAATCACTACCTTTATAACTCAATACCAATTTCAACAATAAGATATTCCAAGAAAAACAACTTCAAGTAAGGAACTCAACGGATAAATGATAAATAAGGAATAGTGAAAGCAATATCACAACTAAACCTGTAAAGGCAATTAAAAAGTAAGAGATAAGACAAGTAAAGCATGTGAAGGTAGACTAATGATGATGAATATAACATATTATGGTAAGTCAATTAAAGGCATGAAAGGAATCTACATAGCTAGAGCCGGTCAATTAACACATTTAGCCCGTGTACACACTCGTCACCTTGCGTACACGCCTTCCACATATCACAATTAACACAAACAACGCCAATCCTAAGGGGTAATTTCCATACACAAAGTTAGGCAAGACACTTACCTCAAATCACGCTAACTCAATCCACTAGTATGACTTTCCCTCGATTATCCAACTCCGAACGCGAATCTAGCCCAAACAACTTCATACCATAAATATAAATTAGAGGAAGCTATTCCAAACAATAAAGTTACGATCTTTAAAGAGACTCAAAAAGTCAACTCAAAACGTCAACATCGGGCTCGCATCTCGAAACCAAACCAAAATTACAAAATGCAAACACCCATTTGATAACGAGTCCAACCATATTATCAAATCGGACTTCAAATCACCTTCCAAATCACCAAAATTTAGTCTAAAAGGTTTTCACAATTTCCCCCCAAATTTCCCGTTCAAATCACTAATTTGATGACAAAATAACAATGGATTCATGTAACATAGCCAAACTAGAGTTAGAATCACTTACCCCAATGACTTCATTGAAAATCTCTTAGAAAATTGCAACAAACCGAGCTCTCCAGGTCCAAAATAAAAATGAGATGAAACCTTCAACCTAAGGCATTTTCTACCCAGGGATTTTGCATCTACAAGCTTACTGTCGCACCTGCAAAAAATCAATCGCAGGTGTGGTTCCCACTAAGATGAGAGAATTCCGCTTCTGCACACTAATCATGCACCTATGCCTACGCCTACGGTGGGTCACCATTTCTGCTACCCCAGGGCACGTTAGCCCTTTCCGCTTCTGCGATTCTCTTCTTGCACGAGCGAGTCCGCTTCTGGGGTGCCGTACTTCTGACCCAAAGTGCGCAGGTGCGATTGCACCAGACACAGCAAAGGTTCAGCAATCAACTAAGTCTAAAATTATTTTGGATTCAATCCAAATCACACCCGCGGCACCCGATACCCCATACGAACATACCAACAAGTTCCAAAAGACATGACAGACCTACTCTAGGCCAAAAATCATATCAAACAACATCGATTCAATGAATCGTTACCCAATTCAAGCCTACTGTAACTAAGAACATCCGACTTCCAAAACTGATGTCGATTTATACCAAAATAGCTCCGATTGATTTTAAATTTTGCACACAAGTCATAAATGACATGGCAAATCTATATCAACTTCAAAAATCGAAATTCGATCCAGATATCTACAAGTCAACTCCCGGTTAAACTTCTCAACCTTCTAAACCTTCAACTTCCTAACTTTCGCCAATGCAAGCGGAAACGACCTACGGACCTCCAAATCAACATCCACACACGGTCCTAGGTCCAAAATTACCATACTGAGCTATTGGAACCATCAAAACTCCATTCTGGCGTCTTCTACAAATAATTCAAACTACGGTCAACTCTTTCAACTTAAGCCTCCAACTTAGAGACCATGTGTCACATTTCACTACGAAACTCATCCGAACCAAAATCGAACACCTCGTGTTATGCCTCGCATTATTACGTCGATGTTGCGCTTCGCAGTAATTTATTACGATGATGTTACACTCCGTAGTAATTGATTACGACGATGTTATGCTCTGTAGTATTTTATTATGAAGATGTTACACCTTGTAGTATTGTACGTAGAAGTTGGCATTTTGAGATAAAATATGGTCCGAGCTAAAATACCCGATGTTTATGGACTAGTATCATACACGGTACCACATGGCCATGATAGTAAAATGTACAAGGTATGTTAAAAGTGAGTAGTATTTCAAGTAAGTTGAGATAATTCTTAATTATTGGATAATGGGATATTACCTAATTAATTAGGGAATTATATGGATAATTGGATAATTAATGATGTTTAGTGGGAGATTTACTAAAACCTTTGGATAATTACAGATTTTGGATGGCTTAACCCCACAAAAAGGTGGCNTACAAAGTATGTTAAAAGTGAGTAGTATTTCAAGTAAGTTGAGATAATTCTTAATTATTGGATAATGGGATATTACCTAATTAATTAGGGAATTATATGGATAATTGGATAATTAATGATGTTTAGTGGGAGATTTACTAAAACCTTTGGATAATTACAGATTTTGGATGGCTTAACCCCACAAAAAGGTGGCAGCATCCTCTATCACTCTTAAAGTGACTATTAAGTCTTACATAGGTGGAAAATTTAGAGGATTAAGTGTCTTACTCATCTACTAAGTGGGCCACACCCACTAAAGACTTAAACATGAGATGCCATATTACTATGAGTTTCAAAAACATGTGAGATGCTATCTGATTATGAGTCTTTAAAGACTTAAATGTGAGTTTCTAAAGGCTTAATGTGAGTTTCTTCAAATGAATTCATGTGTGCATTAAAAATCAAATGGAATCTCTTATAGACAGTGGATGGACGTGAATTCTTCAAAGAGCAAAACAATTCCATACCAAAATTAGATAACGTGGGTTGTTGATTCTGTAAAGCGTGAATTGCAAATTCTAAGATAATCGGTTCAGGTATGTTAAGGCTATCCCTTCTTTCATTTTTTGCATGATCTACATGATACGAACAAAACGAGCAAATGCACAACTTTCATAAATAACTCTATATATAAAAGTATTAGAGATGCCTATGTTCTGGAATTTCCATATGTCTTATTATTCTATCGTCTGTTCATGGGTCTCAGAAAAATATGTAAGTTGAAAAAGTTTACTTCATGATATTAATCAGAGGCATAATGGTCTTTTGACATTCCGAGAGATTTTATTGACGTATTTCTCATGCATTGCATTCATTTATACATGTACATTGACCCATGACCAGACGGTGTTATATACGCATATATATGTGTATATATATATATATATATACATATATATATATATATATATATGTATGTATATATGGGATATGGGAAAAGGTTACGACATTATATACACATCACCACCTGATCAGCTGGTATACGTTGATGATTGCCCACAGTGGCTGAGATGATATGATGGGATGCCCTCAGAGGATCGATAATGTTATGAATGCATATACCTATGCCTGGTATGACATCTATACGCATATGCATGACATTCTAAAAATGAAATGATTCACAGAGATATGCAGGCGTACATGTCGAGTCATTTACTCCATGTTTCTCTCGTGTCTATGATTTACTGATTTTCATTCATTATATACTCGGTACATTATTTGTATTGGCGTCCTTTTTGCCTGGGGACGTTGCATTTCATGCCCGAAGGTCTTGATAGACAGGTCAAGAGTCCTCCAAGTAGGCAATCAGCTCAGCGGAAGATACTGGTGCAATCCATTTGCTCCGGATTTGCTTGTTTGGTAAGTATGATTTAGATGTGTATTGTTTGGTATGGCGGGGCTCTGTCCCGATCTTTATGACAATTATGCATTCTTAGAGGCTTGTTGACAAATGTCATGTATATGAAAGAGTGTATGGCCTTGTCGGCATATGTTCAGTGTACGAGTGATCGTTACATATTTAGCATAGGATATAGAAATTGTAAAATCATGCCCAGTTATGTATCACGAGGGTAGTGCCATTGCACGAGACTCTAAACTTCGATGTACCGGTTAAAGACTTACCTCACATTAATCAAGTATGAAGATAATCAAGTATGAGAAGTATACCTCATGATTGAGGCAGATAAGAGAACTATGGTGATAGAAGTTCACTGCTTAGTCAAGCTAGGAGTCCGACTTTCCGACTCTGAAGGTGGTGGAATTGTTTTCTAGAACAGGACTTGTTCCTCCTTAGTACCCGAAGTGAAGGAGATCCCTACTTGTTGAAGTTGAACGAGGGGATTAACATGCATAAGATGATGTCTTTTGAACAAGGGGGGAGATGATGGTACTTTGAGGTACTAAGACAGATTGTGTGTCCTAGACATAAACGGACATAGAGAAGAAGAATCATGTTAGAAGCCCATAATTCCAAGTATTATATCTATCGCGGTTCCCCAAAGATGTATCATGATCTCAAGGAGATTTATTGGTGGAACGACATGAAAAAGAACATCACAGACTTTGTGGCCAGGTGTCTGAATTGTCAGCAAGTGAAAGTAAAGCAGCACAAATCTTAGTGTTTTACCATAGAATATACATATCCTTTAGTGGAGATGGTAAATATGGACCATATGATAAGATTATCTCGCTTATTTGAAAATGATGGTTTGTATGTGCAAAGGTGTAGATCACCAATTGGTTGGTTCGAAGTTGGCGAAGTAGAGTTGTTGGGACCGAATTTTGTCAATCAGTCTATGGATAATGTTAAGTTGATTCAAGAGCATTTGAAGACAGCTTAGAGTCGCCAAAGGTCCTATTCGAACATGCAACATAGAGACCTATAGTTTCAAGTCGATAATTGGGTGTTTCTAAAATTTTAGCCTATGAAAGGTGTTATAAGATTTGGAAAGAAAGGAAAGCGCAGTCCCAAATACATCAGGCCGTATAGGATCTTACAAAGTATCGGGCATGTAGCTTACGAGTTAGAGTTTACATCAGAATTGGTGGTTGTACATGTAGTATTGCATGTATCATGTTATAACATTCAAGATTCCAGTGTTCAGATCTCATGTCATAACATCTATGTTTCCAATATTTAGATATCATGTTAGAACATTCATGTGTGTTCAAGTACTCAGATACTCATGTCAGTCCAGTACTCAAATATTCATGCCAGCCTAGTACTCAGATATTGATGTCCGTTCAGTGCTCAGATATTCACGTCAGCTCGGTACTCAAATATTCATGCCAGTTCAGTATTCATATATCCACGTTAGTTCAGAATTTACGTATCCATAACAGAGTAGGATCCATGTATATGTTTCATGTTATGCGTATTATGATGCCCTATGAAGCTAGTTATGCTCTATTAACTAGAAGATATTTTGGAGAAATGTCGAAAGTAGATATCCTTCTCATTCAGAACTTATATTATAATTTCCATGTCTTTTAGTATTCAGTCAGCTTAGTGTTCATTCAGTTTAGTAACAATTCAGTTCAGTAGTTATTCAGTTCAGTATCTCAGCACAAACCTTATTAGTACATGCATGTATAAATAATACTCTTACACCCAAGAATCATACTCCCCATCCCCCATCTTTTATCCCAAACTCGGAATTGAAGACTAGGGTTTGATCCTTACCTCTTGAGTGAAGATCTTGTGAGATTTCCTTGTTGGATTTCAAAACTTAGACAAGATCTTGATGAAAAAAGCACTTGAGCTTCTTCCTCTCTCTAGAACACTCTCACTTCTCTCTACAAATATCAGATTTGTGTCTTCCAAATGAGCCCCAAAGGCTATTTATCAAAATGGGACTGGGTTATAAAAATAGGACAATGAGCTCTCCAAAATAATATCTACAGTTGCAGAATGGACAGCATAACGGGTATGCGGTCCGCTTAATGGGCCGCAAAACTGGTGCCTAGAACTGGGCTAAACTGGTCAGGTTTGCAACCATTCTGCGATTGCAGAATTAGTCTATCTTGTAATTTTCAACTTGAATTAAACTTAGGGCTCTCCTTAGAACCCGCATCACTTATAATATGCCTCGTACACTTATTATCATATCAAATTTATATCCATCATATTAATACGGCTGCACACAAAATAATATAATTAGCACACATCAACTTTCTTAATAGCGCTTAAGTACTTCAAAATGTTTTGGGGTGCTACACAACAACCCAAACCTATAACCGTTCATGATTTTATTTCAAACCCATCAACTCATATCTCATGAACTTAGGGTCTATAATCATTAATCCAATCCTATAATCAATTAGAGGGTGAACGTTCAATCATCTTGAATTCGAGTTCAAGGCTTTCTTTTCTCAACAACAATGTCTCAATTGAATACCTAATGATTTGAATGGTTTACCCATATTAATAAGGTGTTGGTGAATTTAAATAAACTTAGAATCAACATTAGAACTTACCTTGGATGATGAAGAGACCTTGGAGGATGTTGGGTTCTTGAGATCTTCCCTTTCTATAGAAACTTTATGGGTATGGGTATAGGGAACAAGGTAGGGCTTTAACAGTGACCCTTCAGGTGCGCGCCCATGCAACTGAGGGACCAACCGTGCACCTGAACGTGCAGCAAGGGCGGTGGCACTGTAATAAGTGCGTTGTCGTGCACATGATGGCTGAGCGCGTAGCTGAGCATGCAAACTGTGCATTGTCCAGTAAAAAACATGTAAATTATTACACGAAAATCCGTTCGGGCATTTGAAAGGACTACAACTTTAGTGTTTTATGTTTTCGTGAATTCCTAGCAGATTTTCACTTGATCAGGCTGGAAGACAGACCTTTCATAAACTTTGTCAATTTTATTGAATCTTATGCACGTCACTCTGTGTACTCATTTTACACATTCATGCCTAATCCAAATATATGGAGTGTTACATGAAAATGTAGCTGAGGAAGGGAATAGCTTTGGAAAGAGAATATACTTGGGAGGAAGAGAAGTTATTTGAGAACTTTTGGGTGTCTAGGGAACAAAATGATCAGTTTTCGTGAGGTTTATTTGTTCTCTTAAAGACATCATCTCTTTCTGCTGCTACTGGAAGAAATGGAAAAGAGAAGTACTCGGCGGACAAATATCGCACTGCAAGCTTGCTAACTTGTGCTCTAAGGCTTTGATGAGTTTTGCATGCTGAGAAGATTTCTCTACAACCTATTCAACTCTTTTCTCAATATTTTCCCACTTTTCTAAGCATTTTATTGTGAGCGTGTGCAATATTTTTAAAAGTGCTATCTATGTTGTTCAACATTCTATTTTGAGAAATAGAATTTTCAGACTGCCAATTTATTGTTGATTTAATGTCACTAGATGGTGGTTTTTATCCTGAGTGGAAAACAACATTCTTTTTGGGGCATGATCTGCACCTTCTTCACTAAAATGTTCAAGAGGTGGAAGATCATGGGTATTGCAATGACGCGGCTGGTCTTTTTATATATTGTAGCCCTGCTACCCTATTTATTGTATCTTCTATGTTTAATTGTGGTTATGTGACTTTCGGGGTGGTTTGATTTGTTTTGGGGAAGTTTTAGAGTGAATCGGGACACTTAGGCCCAATGTTGGAAGCTTAAGTTAAAAGAGTTAAGAAGAGCTTGGCTTTTATTTAGACAACTGTATAATGGAATTTTAACGCTTCTAATAGCTTCGTATGGTTATTTTGGACTTAGGCGTATGTTTGGATTTTGGTTATGGAGTTGGAATAGGTCTGCTATCTCTTTTGGGACCAGTGTGCAAAATTTGAGGCCATTCAAAGTTTATTTGATACGGTTCGACAACATCTTTAGAAGTAGGAAGTTCATTTATTTCATTAGGCTTGAATTGGGGTGTGATTCGTTATTTTGATGTTATTTGATGTGGTTTGACTCTTCGACTATGTTTATATCTTGTTTTAGGACGTGTTGGTATGTTTGGATGGTGTCCTGAGGGCCTTAGGTGCGATTCAGATTTAAATTTGGACTTAAGGAAATGTTGATGGCCTCAAGTCTGCTGTAAGCGCACCTACGAGGTACTGGCAGCAGGTGCGGCATCTTATACGCTTCTGTGAGGTTGACTTGGTCGAGGAGAGGTTGCAGATATGAAAGGGTTCCTGCATAAGCGGATGCACTTCTGCGCACAAAGGTTTGCAGGAGCGGGATTTGGCTGGATGCGGGAAAGGCGCAGGTGCCAGGTAGGTTCCGCATCTGCGAGACCGCAGATTCGGTCACTTGAGCACAGAAGCGAGAATGGGTGTATATTTGGGAATCCATAAGTGCGAAACAAGTAGCACAGATGATGTCCCACATGTGCGTTAATGTGGCCGCAAGTGTGCAAGGTCAGGGACA
Organism: Nicotiana otophora; assembly: GCA_000715115.1. NCBI lineage: Eukaryota > Viridiplantae > Streptophyta > Magnoliopsida > Solanales > Solanaceae > Nicotiana > Nicotiana otophora. The sequence goes on along the minus strand of AWOL01S0005326.1, from coordinate 34,453 downwards.
TAAGTGAAGCTCGCAAGTGCGAGATTTTGGCCACAGAAGCGGTGATTTTGATCATAGATGCAATTTCACTAACAGATCTTATTTCTCGAAGGGTTTGGCATTTTTCTCATTTTGGAGTTGTGGAGTTCGGCTAAGGAAGTACTTTTCACCATAATCTAAGAGGTAAATGATGATTCATCATTTTTATTGATAAATATTGATTATTACACCTAGTTTATGTTATTTTGAAGTGAAATTTGGGGGTTTTAGACTATGTTGTTGGAGAGTGAGATGTGATGTCTTGAGGGTCCATTTGTGGTTGGAATTAAATGATTTTAGTATGGTTGGACTCGTAATTGAATAGGTGTTCGGAATTTGTGAATTTTGTCGGATTCCGAGGTACGACCCGGGGTTGACTTTTTGATTTTTGTTAAAGATCTTAATTTACATATGGAATCAATTCCCATAGCATGTATTGATTATATTAAGTTGATTTTATTGGCTTGTTGGAGTAATGATTTACGCCTTTTGAGGTATGTAACATTTCTAAACTTGGAATTGAGGGTATTTATCCTTAGAAAACATGTTATTTGTGTTGTGTTGGGGTGACGCACATGTTAGGTAACAGGCGTCTGGGCGTGAACCGTGGTAATAATAATCCGACTCGATTTTGTTTATTGTGTTGCTTTCAAGTCTTGTGTTATCCATGTAATTCCTACTTGTTAGCGTAATTGAATTTTGATTAATGCTTGAAATCATGTTTAGGCTATGTGCTTATTCGATTGAGACCTAATGACGCTATTTACGTTGTTTGAGTTATATGCGTTAACAGTAATTTTACACTCAGTCATGGTTTTTCGTTTACATATCATATCTCAGTCTATGTTCATCATTCATTGTTACATCGCATGTTATCATTGTTGGGCTGGGTGGTATAAGATTGTGAGCCCTTGAGACTTGAGAGATTGATGATTGAGGTGGTCCTTAGAGTCGTGTTGAGAATGTTATTGTTGTTCGGGCTGCACGGCGTAGCATGCTATATTGGCTTTATTACTATTATTATTAGGTGGATATGGCTGCATATCGCATCAAGCTTTATTAGCTTTGATTAGTGCTTGGGCAAGATCCGCCCATGCGAAGTCTGACATATCAATAGTTAGCGCATGCACAGTTATATGTACATGTTCATTGGTGAGGGGCATTGATGCTAGACACCTGTACAGTGATGAGTGATTGCGTGCGTATGATGAGTGTACATTTGAGACAGGCAGATTGAGTATTTTGTGAGTGAGAGTACTTNGCAGATTGAGTATTTTGAGAGTGAGAGTACTTGGGAATATCACTGTGAAATCATTCATTTGACATGCATATTTGACATGTAGGCATAGAGATGTACCATTCCTCATGCTAGTTATAACTGACTTGTTCCTATCAGTTTTGGGCTTCAATTGTTGAACTTGAAATCATGTCTAAATTTCTGTAATATGAACGAGTCGACTATGTTAATTCCTTTGTGTTATTTATTGTTATTGTCATTATTATACTTGTGTTGTCATTACATTGGAAGCTGATTGTCTTCTTCTGAGCTCGTTGTTACTTTCAGCCTAAGATTAGTTCTGTTACTTATTGAGTACATGGGGTGGATTGTACTCATACTACACTTTACACTTCCGGCGCAGATCCAGGTGCATCAACACGTGGTGATTGCTAGATCCGTGCTAGTACCTGCTTGGAGACTTAAAGGGTGCTATGATGTCAGCATGCCTTAACTCTCTTTTTCTTTATTTTCTTTAGTACTATTCTATTACACAGACAATTCTACTAGGGATTTGTTTATGTTTGATAATCAGTAGTGCATATATACTCATTGACACCAGATTTTGGGATGGTTGTAGAAAATTTTCAATTATATTTATCAGATACTTATGATATATTCAAATGATTTAGGTATTATGAGACCGTTGGCTTGCTGGCAAGTAGTGTTAGGCACCATCGCGGCTCCGGTGGGAGTTAGATTGTGACAAGTTAGTATTGGAGCACTAGGTTGCTTAGGTCTCACGAGTCATTAGCAGGTTTAGTAGAGTCTTGCGGATCAGTACGGTGAATTCTGTACTTATCGTTGAAAGTCTACCGAACTACTAGGAAACTTCACTTTCTTCCATTTACCTGCTCAATGCAGTTGCATATTTCTCCTGCCAATTTCCTACTGTTCTCGATATCTAGCAAGGTATGGTTCCTCTCAAACTTCACAACCTGGCGCATAGTAGAAGGGACTGCCCCATCTACGTGTATCCATGGTCGTACCGATAATAAGTTGTAGGTGGCGGATTTGTCTAGTACTTGCAATTTGACATCAAAGAAGGTCGCTCCCATCTATGTGATCAAGATTGATTCCCCAATACTGCCTCTCTGAGATCCATCGAACAATTTCACATTAATGCTTCCCATCCATTTCTCATGCAGGCCTTTTTAATTTTCAAAGTAGTAAGTGAGCATATGTTGAGGCACGAACCTCCATCTATCAGGACACTGGCAATGAACTTGTCTTCAAATTGCACAGTGATGAGCAATGCTTTGTTGTGACTCAACACTTCCGGCGGTAGCTCAATTCGTGGAAAGTAATTTTGTGACTCTCCAGTACCTGTCCTACCATGTTATCCATCTCTCCGCTAGTGATACTGGTAGACACAGAAGCTTCACTTAATACCTTAATCAAGGCATTCATTATTCACGCCCCGACCTCAGGGAGTGCGATCGGCGCTCAACCGAGATAACCCGGCCAAGCAGGCATGTACAATGCCTTCTACCCGAACATACCCATGAGTAAAGAGAAGATATATTCTCATTAATTAGACTGATAAGATCATGTGAACAACACCGAACTAATTATCAACAATTATGCCATTTATAAGTCTCCCAAATAATACATAACACATTCATAGTTTAGGAGTGGAATGCGTGATACAATTACAATATTACTAGTTTGACTTCTCCATAACCAAGGTACAACCCACACTATGTCTACGGAGCCTCTAATAGATACAAAAAGAGTAGCATGATAGTACCGACAACAAGGCTCCGGCTGTACCTCAAAATAATATACATACAGGACATGAGATACAAGACCCCGAAATGAAGGGGGGCTCACCAAGTCTGCTGAGGAAAGGGTGTACTGCCATCACTGATCAGTACAGCCTGTTGTGGAACCACCTGCATCCATTAAAGATGCAACGCCCCCAGCAAAGGGGATGTTAGTACATATGGAATAGTACTAGTATATAGAACTAAACACACTCTCAATAGAATGAGTAATGGTAAAATGAGAAGGAAACATGAAATCAACAAGAGCCTTAAACAGTATTAAAGTGCCAACTTAAGAAGAAGATAAATTTCAGGTAAGTTTAAATATTTTGAAGTTAGGAGATCTTTAGTACCGATACACCAACATGAGTTTAGCACGGAGTCCGATCTCAGCCCGATCAGGTAAGCCGTCTTACCGCGAGACATCAAATCACAACACCACCATGTGCGCGACATGGCATCCGATCGGCTAAGCTATCTCACTACAATTATATTTGGGCCGACATCATATCAAATCATGCTAGAAATAATATCATCCAATGTAAGGAGAAATATCTCAACACATCAATCTCATCCCGTATAAGGGGAAAACAATCTCATCAAATCAACACGGGGATTTATCCCTCAATCACTCCTACACTGGCATGTGTAGTTCCGGGGTTAGGTTATTTTGACCTACACTTCCTTAGTGACTAAACGATACTCACAGAGAATGTATTATCTATAGGATTTACAACTCACTTCATAATCGTTCACACATATTCCCATTTCATTGGCACTAGTGGCCACAATTGTAATATCATTTTCAGCACGTCGACCTTATTTTATATTTCATACTCACCTCTATAACATTCAAGTGTTACCATGGATTATCATCAATAAGTGAATTTAAAATCAAGACTTTAAGTACATATATGAGCAAACGAAGGTCTTAAAGACATTGAGCTTCTTTTCCACAATTAGGTATACTAACTTGCAAATTGAAACATGGTTTTAAATCACAACACCTTTTGTACATTGATCATACTAGATTAGATTCTCGGAGGGAATCATGATATGATAGGAACATTTGGAACACATTTTGACTGTATACATCTTTCAGTACAAGACTTATTTTAGAATAATCAATTTTATTAGGAAGGACTCAGAACATGACAAATTTGAACATGACAAAATGGTACCATAATTAGGAAGATATTCGGGGTTTCAGCTCATTTGAGCATTTTGTCAAGCACTAGGTGTGCATTAAGGCATCAGGGTTCTCCTATGGTGGATTCCTTAATCCCATAACCCAATTTTTACCCATTTGAGCTCAATAAACTTCCCACCAAACTCGATGGTACATGCATGCATAAATAATACTCAAGAATCACACTTCTCATTACCTACTTTCAGTCTAATCCTGAAATTGAGGGCTAGGGAGTAGAATCTTACCTCTTGTGTAAAGACCTTGTGATTTTTCCTTGTTGAATTTTAAAGTGTAAGAAAGGGTTGATGAACAAAAATGGTAGATTTCTGCCTTCTAAACGAGACCCAATGGTTTTTAATCAAATGGGGTCGGATTTTAAAAATTAGAAAATGGACCCTCCGAACCCAACTCTAGGGTCGTAGAGTGCACTGCAGATCAGGTTTGCGGCCTAAATCATGGACCGCAATAACGGTCCCAAAACCTGAGCTGCTCTGGTCCAGTCTACGGCCCACATATCAATTATACGATCGCCGAATGCACCGCAGAATCTCCCTCCAGAAATCTTCTTGTTGGTTCTACGACAGATGTGCGGCCCGTGAAATGATTATGCGGTCGTATAGTTGACCGCAAACAAAACTCCAAAATTGGCCCATTTCTCTACTTCACTCCGCGGCAGATCTGTGGAACACAAAGAAGTTCTGCTGCCGTATAATGGATCGTATAAATGCTCTGCTATGCAACAATTGTTTCTTCAACTCCCCAAAACCCCAGGTTTTAGGTGAAATTTTACGAGGCCTCACATCCTTCCCCGCTTAGGATCATTCGTCCTCGAATGAGGGTCAAAATCCGAAATTAGCATCCAATGTGCCCCCACTATTACTTCTCACACCAGCAGTTCCCAATTCTTTCCTAACTCTCTAAATTTCCAAAACATTCGCAAGAGACTCCCCTGTAATTGGGCCTATCTACCTACCAGAGAGTCCTAGAACCTGTCCTATTAGCATAACCACAACACAACAATCTTAAACAACATGGAAACAACACCAGCCACAATGCCATAAACATTACATTAAAAAAAGAGTATCCTTAACATAAGTTGTACAGGGGAAACATAATTTGTAGAAAGTTAGATTTTAACATTTTTCATGGACACAACTACATATCTACTCAAACAAGTGAGGATATGCGTTCTTCATCTCTTCATAGGCTTCCCAGGTGGCCTCTTCGACATGTTGCTTTCTCTATAACACTTTCACGAAGGTAATCTATTTGTTTCTTAGCATTCGGACTTGCCTATCCAGAATGGTAACTGGAATCTCTTCATAAGTCAATTCCTCATTAACCTCTAGAGTCTCCACTGGAAATATAGGCGACAGATCTCCAACCACCTTCTTCAACATGGATATATGAAACACCGGGTGCACTAAAGACATCTCTAGAGGTAGTTCTAGCCTGTAAGCCACCTGACCAATCCTCTGAATAATTCTGTATGGTCAGACATAACTCGGACTCTATTTTCCTATCTTACCAAATTGCATTACACCCTTATTGGGGGAAACCTTATAGAACACCCAATCATCCCGTTCGAACACCAATTCCCTATGACGTACAACCCGATAGGACTTCTGATGGCTTTGGGAAGTTTTCAACCATTCCTTAATGATCTTAACCTTCTCCATATCTTGATGCATGAGTTTGGGACCTATCAACACCGCTTCCCCAATCTCGAACTACCGAATAGGAGATCTATATCTCCTGCCATATAGATCCTCGAATGGTGCCATCTGAATACTATCATGATAACTGTTGTGGTAAGTAAATTATATGAGTTTCAAGTGATCATCCCAGCTACCCTAAAAGTCGAGAACACAAGCGCGCAACATACCTTCAAGCGTCTGAATGGTCCGATATCCTCTGTTGGAACCTCTTGAATAGAAACATAAGTAAGCTGCTCTATTTGTTGGGTATCAGACCCTTGAGATGTTTCCTCATCTATATCACTCTGTGGTTTAGCAACATAGAGGCTTGGTATTTGGAGGATAGAGATCATGAGGTTCTCATAGTTAGCATTTTTTGAGTTGGCATGTTTTGAGCTTTCTCCTACCTCCCTCTTCTTTTCAGGTGTCTCTAGGCTGCAAGTGCATCTTTACTTTCCCAAAGTAATTTTGCAATGTCAAATTTGGGTTCTTTAATAGTTTGAGCAAATGGGTTATGAGCAGCTATATGGCTTTTTATTAGGAGGAGAGAAAAATATAGAAAAAGGATAATCAAGTCGAGGAGGGGAATATCTTTGGGGTGAGAATGTACGTAAGGGAGGAAGAGAAGTGACTTGAGGACTTCTGGGTTTCTAGGGCACAAATTGATCACTTTTCAAATGGTGTATTTGTTCTCTTAAAGACACCATCTATTTCTGTTGCTGCAGGAAGAAATGGAAAAGAGAAGTACCTAGAGGACAAATATCGTACTGCAAGCTTGCTAACCTGTGCTCTAAGGCTTTGATGGGTCCTGCATTCTGAGAAGACTTCTCTACAACCTATTCTACCATCTTCTCAATATATATGTGTACAAGATGTGGCCTCGGGCCCAAGTATACATATACATAACTGCGGCCTCAGGCCTAAAGATGCATAAAGCATAAACCACGGCCTCAGGCCCACAGATTCATAAAGCTTAAATTGTGGCATCAGGCCTAAATACAGGTGTTCAACATTCAGGGATTCAAAATTAGGAACTGAGAATCATACTGCAATACATGACAGTGAAATACTAAATCATATTGAGTTATATGTTACTGGAATGTCTAATATTAAACTATGTTATCTAGAGAACAAAAGTTCTACTACTATTCATGGAATTGAGGCATAATTACTTTATGATGCAATTCGTAATAGTCATAAAGAATGAGACGAAGGGAGATTCACAAACATAGAAACTTTGCCTCGCATACCTTTACTTTGGCCTTTTTAAGCATATCACAATGTCCATTGCCTCTTTCAACAATACACTATGGCAACATATATCAAGAGGAACCAATATTAGCATTAATGATCATGTTTTAGTTACATAGATATTTTATCAAACACTTGTTGGGCATAAAGCATCATAGCCTGTATTAATCTTGTTTCTACACCCAACAACGCATCCTCTTGCTTGTAGATAATTATAAAATCTCAAATTGTTATAATCAATATCATTCTTAATCACCCATAAGATAAACAACACCCTTAATAAATAATCAACAATCAACATGTCATGCCCCGAAATCGAGGAGCGCGACCGGCGCTCAACCAAATGAACCCGACTGAGCAAGCCTGTTAGATTTCCTTCTACCCAAAGTCATCCATGAATAAAGAGAAGATGCACTCCATTAATCAAAAATTGAAAAGATTTCATTAGCAACTCCCATTTCATGTCCATTAGCAAATTCATTTATAATTTCCAAATTATTACCAGTTTATAAATATAATGAAAAACATGTTTGCCAAAGAGAAACATTTCTAGTTCAATTCCCAACATCAAATACCACCCACAACCTATCTACAGAGCCTCTAAGTGCAACAAAAGTGAAGAATAAAAGTGTCGGTGAAAAGGCCCCGGCTATACCTCATAGTATAAAATACAACATAAGATGACATAAAGCCCGGAATAGAGTAGGGCTCACCAAAATCTGTTGAATAGAGATTGACTATTAATGATGACCAAAGTTGCCCACTAATGAACCACCTGCATCTATTGAAGATGCAGAGCCCCGGGAAAAAGGGACGTTAGTACATATGAAATAGTACTAGTATGCAAAGCTAATTGTCCTCTTTCAAAATAGAATGCCAACATAAAAAAGCAAATCATGGAAATAACAATCAACAATCAATGATATCCAATTTCCATGTTAAAACATATTAATTTCCAAAATACGAAGATAATATTATTTTTGGTTGGGAGATCTTTAGCACCGATATACCACTGTTCACAATATCACCGTTCACAATACTAATGTTCACAATACCAATACCACCGTACTATTAGCACAGAGTCCGATTGTGACCCGATCGGCTAATCCATCTCATCCGACACATCGACCACAATCACAATTTCAATTACAATTTCAAGCACAATCACCACCATAAGTGCGGCATGGCGTCCGATCACGACCCGATCGGCTAGGCCACCCCACCATAATGCCGTGTGGATCGACATCATCCTTTTTTGTCAATCATCTCATCCCAATTAAGGGTAAATAATTTTACCACATCAATCTCATTGGACATAAGGGGAATAATCATAATCCACTCCTACATCGGCACATGTAGTTTCGGGGATAGGTTGTTTCTACCTACACTTCCTCAGTGACTATTGATACTCCCAACAATATTTTTGGTTTGCACACAAAGATAACATAAATACAAATATATTTACCACATAATATTTCACATTTTATAAATCTCCATTAGTACTTTCAACCAATCACAACAGCAATATTCCCTTGGCTCTTTTGTCTATTCACAAGATTCATTATTCAAGACACGGTGGCCGTATTTGATATTTAACACTTTAGTTTTATCCCCCTCACGTATCATCATCATAAATATCAACATGTATAATATTCCGTAAATCACAATTTTAAGTTTATCAGTAATGAAGACTTTAAACACAATGGATTTCTTTCCAAGAAATGGAGTGAAATGGTTGGCAATCGAAGCGCAAGTTAAAATCATAATCGAGTAACCCATCATTTATTCTTGAAACACTTTTCCAGAAAAAGGGCAATACACAATTTCCACCCAATAATGTGTAATAATGCAAAACACATTGAAACTACTTACAAGGCATAACATTAGTTAAAACAGCCACATATGTGCATAACTCGAGTGCATAAGCTTTTAGAAAATTCTATTTTCAAAGTCAATTTTGGAACAGTTGAATCAAAGCTCATTTCATAATCTTTCTCACATCAATTCATTTCATTGTCACTATTGGCCACAAGTATAACTTTCACTCTTGGCATATTGGCCACAATTTATATCCCCAATTCACTTCCAACAATCTTTATACATTATCAACAATAAGACATTTCCAATCAACACTTTAGATACACATATGAGCAATTAAGAGTATTAAGCATATTGAGTTTTTCTCACACAGTTTGGCATACTAGCTTTCATTTGAAACACGACTCAGAGCCATAACATTGTAACATACATATCATTCTTGAAAACATTCCCGAAGCATAACATAATGTGATAGGACCATTCAGAACACATTTTGAATACATAATTATTGATACTTTGCTTACTCATGACTATTGAATTTTTTGGGGACAACTCGGAACACGAGAATAAGGAACTAGAACCAACCATACTTGAAACTTACATGAACATTATGGAATTCAATTATAAGAGAGTAGTTTAGCCAACAAACCTCGCTTTGACCTTTCCTTAAATTACTACAATGTTCCGGAAATCCTAGCAACTGAAATCTAATTTGAAACATAACAAAAGTGAACCATAATTCGGAAGATATTCTTGGTCTCAGATCATTTGAGAATTTCATTAAACCCTACGTGTGCAAATTGGTTACAAGGTTCTTCCGCAAGATTTATTTCAATTCACAACCCAATCCTTACATATTTGAGCTCAACAATCTTCCCACAAACCTTATTAGTACATGCATGTATAAATAATACTCTTACACCCAAGCATCACACTCCCCATCACCCATCTTTTACCCCAAATTCGAAATTGAAATATAGGGTTTGATAAACAAAGCACTTGAGCTTCTTCCTCTCTCAAAAACAATCTCACTTCTCTCTAAAAATATCAGGTTTTTGCCTTCAAAATGATCCCCAAATGCTATTTATCAAAATGGGGTCGGGTTATAAAAATAGGAAAATGAACCCTCTGAACTCAGGTCTGCCATTGCAGAATGGACCGTAAAACTGGTGCCCAAAACTGGGCTAAACTGGTTAGTTCTGTGACCATTCTGTGGTCCGCATATCACTTTTGCGGTCCGCAGAATCACATTCTGCCAGCCTTTGGTAATTTGGTCATAACGTTTTATAGGTTTGTCCAACGGACAAACGGTTTGAGAAGTTAGAAACTAGACTCAATGATCTTTCATTTGATAGGTTCCTCGTCACATAAATCCTTATATATATGTAGATATGGTCGTCCAAATATTTGTTCGTGCGTACTCATATGGAACTTTAGTCTATCATGTAATTTCCAACTTGACTTGAACTTAGGGCTCTCCTTAGACCCCACATCACTTATAATGTGCCTCGTACACTTATTATCATATCCAATCGATATCTATCATATTAATAGTCCTCGTCTACACACAAAATAATATAATTAGCACACATCAACTTTCTTAAAAGAGCTAATGTACTGTGAAATTTTGCGTGGTGCTACATTCTCCCCCCACTTAAGAACATTCGTCCTCGAGTGAGGAGTAGAGTCTATCCCCAAACACTTAACATAACTCGTTTCTTCTTCCACACATCTTAAGCTCCCAAATTTTACTAACTCCTAAATCATTCAGAAATTTCGGCAGTGTCTCCCTTTTAATTGAGCCTATCCACCTGCTAGAGTAATAGCAAAACAACTCCTAACAACACATCCACAACTCAACAAAGCATCATAACATACAAATAATATAAATTTCAATATTACCGACATTACATTATCAAAAGTAGCATCTGGACATGAACTGCGCATATTTAAATCTTAACACAAAGAAAGTACCTTTCGATCCACAGTCATTTGACTGTACACTCCAGTGAGAAGATTTTATTCCCTTAACACTTTTGACCCTCAAGATGGCCTCCTTGACTTACAGACTTTGCCATAACACATCAACGTAGAAAATCTCAACTCTTGGACTTATCCAACAAACATGGCAATTAGATACCCCTCATAATCCAATTATCCATTAACTTCACCTTCACTAGCTTTTACCGAAATGACAGACAAAGTATTTCCAACTACCTTCTTAGACATAGACACATGAAACACCGGGTATATAGAGAACAAATATAGGGACACATCATACTCATAGTTTGGCCTATTTACTTAAAGATTTCATAAGGCCTAATGTGACTACGCATACTTTACCTTCCTTAACAATTCACTCAATATATTCTTAGTGAACATATTGAGAATAACCCATTCACATTATTCAACTCTAAATCCCTACGCCGAACACCCAATTAATCCTTTGGCGACCTCCAACAATTACTCTAAGGTGTGCTAGCTTGCATATGAACATGAAACATCCAATCAAATATATTTGATCACGGGATGACGATTCTTCTTTGACATGTTTGATTCTTCAACCCCCATAGGTTACTATAAATAGGAAAAACGGTGTCCGAGATTGGGTTGGAAAATTTTTTATTCCAAGATTCCATCAATGTACTAGCAGGGAATTTCAGGTGGTTATATCCTAAGACACATGAACGTTACTACCAATAGCACTAACATGGTTAATCATTGTGATGACATCATTGATTCGATAAATGAGGCATAAAGTTGCCTAGTAGACATTAATAATGTACGGACCATGTACATGATCTTAAGATGTAAAAGAAGTGAATCATTTTAGACATGTGATCTATGGGAGGCATGATCGGGAGGATAAAGACATTAGCATCAGTTATTCTTGAAAGACTATGAGTCATGAAAAGGACAACAAATATTGTTTCATTCCATATGTGCCTTGTTCTGCAATAGTAGGCCTCAAAGAGAAATAGCCAAGTACGTGATACCAGTCGCCTCTTGAAATGTAGAGAAAATCAGTTTAATTCGAAGTGAGAATATTCTGGCACCCTGAATGTGATATGGGTTTCAAAATACATGTAGTTGCATTATGCTCTTAACATTAACTAACACAAGGAATAGATATGCCACAAGCTAATGAGGATGAAAAAACGAAGTTGGACACTTGTGAGATTATTGTCATTCTGACAGTTTAACCCTTGCCAATAGTTGATCCTATATGAGAGGACTGGAGATACGACAAACTTGTCTTTCATATCAATATGCTCACGATATGTGCCAAAATCTGAAAGCATCTAATTTCAACCTTTCACAAGTGAAATTACATAGCTAGGACATCTTAATATTGGGGTGAAATCATATATTTGTTTGAGAGAATGAATAATTTGCTATGAGCCAGACATGTTTCTACCATAATAACTCTCAAGCTGCCATACTAGGCCACTTCATGGGAAACTAGAATACTAGGAACAAAGTGAGCCGCTTACTTCGGAATGATCTCAGTGGATATGAAAGTCATAATGAGATGGGCCAACAGAAAGATCTTCCTGTGACGAATTTGTGAAAATATCAAATTTCCCAGAAATATTTTTGCAGATAAGTGACCCCTTTCAATTGACATGGACACATATGATAGGCGCTGAGACATGCTCTCATGTTACTGCGCAGTGAAAAGGATTCATCATAATATTCATAAGGGAGTAAATTGATTGTTCAAACCATAGGAGCCACATACACCGGAGAGAAAAATAGTGGCTCAAGAAGGATCTCAACACTAGGCCGCTATACATTGGATTTGATACCAATTAGGTAAACTTTATGATGGTGCATGCATAAGCATAAGTTAGCAGATGTTATCCATTTGAATCAGAAGGTCATATAAAAATTCATCAGGTATAGCTCTTTGTTGAGAACTTGGGGAAATAAAGGGGTAGTATTAGCCTAGGGTTATAAATCACTTCAAGGAAATAATTATAGAGCTCAATTCTACAAGATGTTGTAAATAAGTGAATTTGTGATAGAGTGGCTTCACGAATAATGTGTCTCATTCAAAAAGTAAGTACATGTAATATTTTGTGATTCAGCGTCTTGTTAAGACCATATTTATGTACATATACAACAAGGAAAAATTATGCATGTTCATAATGATGTACTAAGGAGTGACTTACTTGATGACTTTAGGTTGACAGGACAGTACCTTAACTGATGGCCCTCGAATCCATATCCATTACATACATTGGTACCATAGTGACATACCCCCCCAATGACATCTCCTACATTTCACGCAACTGGTATGAGGTCTGCTAAGCTGACTCGCCCCACTGACGTGATATTTACCCTTTTTGTATAAATCATAAGAATACCTCTTATCTTTCCTCCAGGCCTTCATATCTGGAGTAAATATCTCTATAACATTTTTATGTATGGGCCTTGGGTATTTCCCAAGCTTTCCACCCTTAACACACTCCTGAGCATACTTACAACACGGCACAAAATATTCCCGCCCGCATATCGGGCAGACCGGTCTAGGTGTACCCAACCTATGGCATTTTTTCTTCTTGTGCCCTATCATTCCACTACCATAACATATTTCAAGAGTCATCAAACATGTCCCCAAGTGGCGCTTCTTACAAATATAACATTCTGGCTTAATGGAACAAACAAACCGCTTTTGTTTCTTAGGTGTTCTCGCCACATGATCTGGTGGCGTGGTCACAAAAATAGAGACAAGGACATTTTCTCCTAGCAACTGGTTCTTTCATCCCCTCCTCGCTAGCTCGAACTTGTGGGTTACTCAAATGGAAAAAGAGACATGATGAGAAAATTAGCTTCCTACCTTGAGATATATCGCACGATCTGGAGTACCAAAGAAGTGCAAATTTCCTAAATTTACAAGTAGCCTCCTCATTATAGATCTGGTTGAAAACACGCCGATAAGAAGGACTCTACTAGAAACAGCTCCAAGACATTCTAGGACACTTTAAAACCTGTCTCTGATACCAAGTTTGTCACGCCCCGAAATTGAGGAGCACGATCGGCACTCAACCGAATAAACCCGGCCGAGCAAGCCTATTAGATTTACTTCTACCCAAACTCATCCATGAATAAAGAGGAAATGTAATCCATTAATCAAACATTGAAAATATTTCATTAGTAGCTCCTATTTCATTTCCATTAGCAGCTTCATTTATAATTTCCAAACTATTACAAGTTTTTCGATATAATGAAAAATATGTTTTCCAAAGACCAACATTTCTAGTTCAATTCCCAACATCGAATACCACCCAAAACCTGTCTACGGAGCATCTAAGTGCAACAGAAGTGAAGAATGGAAGTGTTGGCGACAAGGCCCGGGCTATACCTCATAGTACAAAATAAAACGTAAGATAACGTAAGGCCCGGTATATAGTAGGGCTCAACAAAATCTGCTGAATAGAGAGTCACTGCTAATGAGGACCAAAACTGCCACTGATGACTCACCTGCATCCATAGAAGATGCAGCGCCCCCAGCAAAAGGGACGTTAGTACATATAGAATAGTATTAGTATGTAAAGCTAATTGTCCTCTTTCAAAATAAAGTGCCAATATAAAAGGGGAAAACCATGGAAACAAGAATCAACAATCAAGATATCCAATTTCCAAGTTAAGACATATTTATTTCAAAATTATGAATATAATATTATTTTTGGTTGGGAGATCTTTAGCACCGATATACCATTGTTCACAATATCATCGTTCATAATACCAATGTTCACAATACGAATACCACCGTACTTTTAGAATGGAGTCCGATCACGACCCGATCAACTAGGCCATCTCATGCGAGACATCAACCACAATCACAATTTCAATTACAATTTCAAGCACAATCACCACCATGTGTGCGGCATGGCGTCCGATCATGACCCGATCGGTTAGGCCATCTAACTAAAATGTTGTGTGGATCGACATCATCCTTTACTATCAATCATCTCATCCCAACTAAGTGGAAATAATTTTATCACATCAATCTCATCCCAAATAAGGGGAATAATCATAATCCACTCCTACACTGGCACGTGTAGTTTCGGGGTTAGGTTATTTCAACCTATCGTTTCTCGGTGACTATCGATACTCCTAAAAACATTTTTGGTTTGCACAAAAAGATACATAAATACAAATATATTTACCTCATCATCTATCACATTGTATAAATCTCCATTAGTACTTTCAACCAATCATAACAACAATATTCCCTTGGCTCTTTTGACCATTCACAAGATTCATTATTCAAGGAACGGTGGTTGTATTTGATATTCTATACTTTCGTTTCATCCCTATCCTGTATCATCATCATAAATATCAACACATATAATATTCCAAAAATTACAACTTTAAGTTCATTATTAATGAAGACTTTAAACACAATGGATTTCTTTCCAAAAAATGAAGTAAAATGGTTGGCAATCGAAGCACGAGTTAAAATCATAAATGAGTAACACATCATTTACTATTGAAACACTTTTCCACAAAAAGGACAATACACAATTTCCACCCAAGAATTTGTAAGAAGACAAAAAACATTGAAACTACTTACAAAGCATAACATTAGTTAAAACAGCCACATATGGGCATCCCCAATTCACTTATTCCACTTCCAACCATCTTTATAGATTAACAACAATAATACATTTCCAATCAAGACTTTAGGTACACATATGAGAAATTAAGAGTCTTAAGCATATTGAGTTTTTCTCACACTGTTTGGCAGACTAGCTTTCATATGAAACACGACTCAAAGCCATAATATTTTAACAAACATATCATTCTTGAATACATTCTCGAAGGATAACATAATTTGATTGGAACATTCGGAACACATTTTGAATACATAATTCTCAACACTTTTCTTACTCAGGACGATTGAATTTATTGGGAACAACTGGAAACATGAGAATAAGGAACTTGAACCAACCATACTTGAAACTTACAGGAACATTATGGAATTAAATTCTAAAAGAGTAGTTCAGCCAACATACCTTGCTTTGAACTTTCCTTAAATTACTACAATGTTCCAGAAATCCTAAGAACTTCAATCTAATTAGAAACATAACAAAAGTGAACCATAATAAGGAAGATATTCTTGGTCTCAGCTTATTAGAGCATTTTATCAAACGCTAGGTGCGCAAATTGGTTACAAGGTTCTTCCACAAGATTTATTTCACTTCACAAACCCAATCCTTACTTATTTAAGCTCAAACATCTTCCCACAAACCTTATTAGTACATGCATGTATAAATAATACTCTTACACCCAAGAATCATACTCCCCCTCACCCATCATTTACCCCAAACTCGAAATTGAAGACTAGGGTTTGATCCTTACCTCTTGAGTGAAGATCTTGTGAGATTTTCTTGTTAGATTTCAAAGCATAGACAAGATCTTGATGAAAAAAGCACTTGCGCTTCTTCCTCTCTCTGGAATACTCTCACTTCTATCTAAAACTATCAGGTTTTTGTCTTCAAAATGAGCCCCAAAGGCTATTTATCAAAATGGGACTGGGTTATAAAAATAGGACAATGAGCTCTCCGAAATAAGATCTACAGTCGCAGAATGGACTGCATAATGGGTATGCGGTCTGCATAATGGACCGCAAAACTGGTGCCTAGAAGTGGGCTAAACTGGTCAGTTTTGCAACCATTCTGCGATTGCAGAATTGGCCGCAGAATCACATTCTACCAGCCTTTGATAATTTTGTCATATCTTCTTGTAGGGGTGTCCAAATAACAAACGGTTTGAGGCGTTAGAAACTAGACTCAAAGGTCTTTCATTTGAAAGTTGTTCATCACATAACTCCTTATATTTATATAGGTAAAGAAGTTTGTCCAAAGTTTGGTCTTGTGCGTACTCATTCGGAACTTTAGTCTATCATGTAATTTTCAATTTGACTTACACTTAGGGCTCTCCTTAGAACCCGCATCACTTATAATATGCCTCGTACACTTATTATCATATCAAATTGATATCCATCATATTAATACAGCTGCACACAAAATAATATAATTAGCACACATCAACTTTCTTAATAGCGCTTAAGTACTTCAAAATTTTTCGGGGTGCTACACAACAACCCAAACCTATAACCGTTCATGATTTTATTTCAAACCCATCAACTCATATCTCATGAACTTAGAGTCTATAATCATTAATCCAATGCTATAATCAATTAGAGGGTGAACGTTCAATCATCAGGAATTCGCGTTCTAGGCTTTCTTTTCTCAACAACAATGTCTCAATCGAATACCTAATGATTTGAATGGTTTACCCATATTAATAAGGTGTTGGTGAATTTAAATAAACTTAGAATCAACATTAGAACTTACCTTGGATGATGGAGAGACCTTGGAGGAAGTTGGGTTCCCGAGATCTTCCCTTTCTATAGAAACTTTATGGGTATGGGTATAGGGAACAAGGTAGGGCTTTAACAACGACCCTTCAGGTGAGCCCGTGCAACTCAGGGCCCAACCGCGCACCTGAACATGCAGCAAGGGCGGTGGCACTGCAACAAGTGCGTTGTCATGCACGTGATGGCTGAGCGCGTAGCTGAGCATGCAAACTGCGCATTGTCCAGTAAAAAACAGGTAAATTATTACACGGAAATCCGTTGGGGCATTTGAAAGGACTACAACTTTAGTGTTTTGTGTTTTCTTGAATTCCTAGCAGATTTTCACTTGATCAGGCTGGAAGACAGACCTTTCATAAACTTTGTCAATTATATTGAATCTTATGCACGTCACTCTGTGTACTCATTTTACACATTCATGTCTAATCCAAATATATGGAGAGTTACATGAAAATCTAGCTGAGGAAGGGAATAGCTTTGGAAAGAGAATATACTTGGGAGGAAGAGAAGTTATTTGAGAACTTCTGGGTGTCTAGGGAACAAACTGATCAGTTTTCATGAGGTTTATTTGTTTCCTTAAAGGCACCATCTCTTTCTACTGCTACTGGAAGAAATGGAATAGAGAAGTACTCTTGCTAACTTGTGCTCTAAGGCTTTGATGAGTTTTGCATGTTGAGAAGGTTTCTCTACAACCTATTAAACTTTTTTCTCAATATTTTTCCACTTTTCTAAGCATTTTATTGTCAGCGTGTGCAATATTTTTAAAAGTGCTATATATGTTGTTCAACATTCTATTTTGAGAAATAGAATTTTTGGACTGCCAATTTATTGTTGATTTAATGTCACTAGATGGTGGTTTTTATCCTGAGTGGAAAACAATATTCTTTTTGGGGCATGATCTGCACCTTCTTCACTAAAATGTTCAAGAGGTGGAAGATCATGGGTATTGTAATGACGCGGCTGGTCTTTTTATATATTGTTGCCCTGTTACCCTATTTATTGTATCTTCTATGTTTAATTGTGGTTATGTGACTTTCGGGGTGGTTTGATTTGTTTTGGGGTAGTTTTAGAGTGAATCGGGACACTTTGGAAGCTTAAGTTGAAAGAGTTAAGAAGAGTTTCGGTTTTATGTAGACAACTGTATAATGGAATTTTAACGATTCTACTAGGTTCGTATGGTTATTTTGGACTTAGGAATATGTTTGGATATTGATTCGAAGGTCCGTAGGTTTGTTTGGGGCTTTTTGGTAAAAGTTAGAAAGTTGAAGGATTGGAAGTTTTTGGTACCGGGTTTCGATTTTGGTTCTGGAGTTGGAATAGGTCTGCTATCTCATTTGGGACCAGTCTGCAAAATTTGAGGCCATTCGAAGTTTATTTGATACGGTTCGACAACATTTTTAGAAGTAGGAAGTTCATTTATTTCATTAGGCTTGAATTGGGGTGTGATTCGTGATTTTGATGTTGTTTGATGTGATTTGACTCTTCGACTATGTTTATATCTTGTTTTAGGACGTGTTGGTATGTTTGGATGGTGTCCTGAGGGCCTTAGGTGCGATTCAGATTGAAATTTGGACTTAAGGAAATATTGATGGCCTCAAGTCTACTCTAAGCGCACCTATGAGGTTCTGGTAGCAGGTGCGGCAACTTATACGCTTCTGTAAGGTTGGCTTGGTCGAGGAGAGGTTGCAGATATGAAGGAGTTCCTGTATAAGCGGATGCGCTTCTACGCACGAAGGTTTGCAGGAGCGGGATTTGGCTGGATGCGGGAAAGGCGCAGGTTCCAGGTAGGTTCCGCATCTGCGAGACCGCAGATTCGGTCACTTGAGCACAGAAGCGAGAACGGGTGTATATTTGGGAATCCGTAAGTGCGGAACAAGTACCACAGAAGATGTCCCACAGGAGCGTTAATGTGTCCGCACGTGTGTAAGGTCAGGGACATAAGTGAGGCTCGCAAGTGCGAGATTTTGACCACAAAAGTGGTGATTTTTATCATAGATGCAATTTCACTAACAGATTTTATATCTCGAAGGGTTTGGCATTTTTCTCATTTTGGAGTTGTGGAGTTCGGCTAAGGGAGTACTTTTCACCATAATCTAAGAGGTAAATGATGATTCATCATTATTTTTGATAAATATTGATTATTACACCTAGTTTATGTTATTTTAAGGTGACATTTGGGGGTTTTAGACTATGTTGTTGGAGAGTGAGATGTGATGACTTGAGGGTCCATTTATGGTTGGAATTAAATGATTTTAATATGGTTGGACTCGTAATTGAATAGGTGTTCGGAATTTGTGAATTTTGTCGGATTCCGAGGTACGACCCGGGGTTGACTTTTTGATTTTTGTTAAATATCTTAACTTTACATATGGAATCAATTCCCATAGCATGTATTGATTATATTAAGTTGATTTTATTGGCTTGTTGGAGTAATGATTTACGCGTTTTGAGGTATGTAACATTTCTAAACTTGGAATTGAGGGTATTTATTCTTGGAAAATATGTTATTTGTGTTGTGTTGGGGTGACACACATGTTAGGTAACAGGCGTGTGGGCGTGAACCGTGGTAATCATAATCCGGGTTGATTTCTTTTACTGTATTGCTTTCAAGTCTTGTGTTATCCATGTAATTCCTACTTGTTAGAGTAATTGAATTTTGATTCATGCTAGAAATCATGTTTAGGCTATGTGCTTATTCGATTGAGACCTAATAACGCTATTTACGTTGTTTGAGTTTTATGCGTTAACAGTAATTTTACACTCAGTCATGGTTCTTCGTTTGCATATCATATCTCAGTCTATGTTCATCATTCATTATTACATCGCATATTATCATTGTTGGGCTGGGTGGTATGATATTGTGAGTCCTTGAGAATTGAGAGATAGATGATTGAGGTGGTCCTTAAAGTCATGTTGAGAGTGTTATTGTTGTTTGGGCTGCACGGCATAGCAGGCTATATTGGCTTTATTACTATTATTATTAGGTGGATTGGGCTGCATGTTGCATCAAGCTTTATTGGCTTTGATTAGCGCTTGGGCAAGATCCGCCCCTGCGAAGTCTGACATATCAATAGTTAGCGCATGCACAGTGATATGTACATGTGCATTGGTGAGGGGCATTAATGCCAGACACCTGTACAGTGATGAGTGATTGCGTGCATATGATGAGTGTACATTTGAGACATGCAGATTAAGTATTTTGAGAGTGAGAGTACTTGGGAATATCACTGTGAAATCATTCATTTGACATGCATATTTGACATGCAGGCATAGAGATGTACCATTCCTCAGCTAGTTATAACTGACTTGTTCCTATCAGTTTTGGGCTTCAATTGTTGAACTTCAAATCATGTCTAAATTTCTGTAATATGAACGAGTCGACTATGTTAATTCCTTTGTGTTATTTATTGTTATTGTTATTATTATACTTGTGTTGTCATTACATTGGAAGCTAATTGTCGTCTTCTGAGCTCGTTGCTACTTTCAGCCCAAGATTAGTTCTGTTACTTATTGAGTACATGGGGTGGATTGTACTCATACTACACTTTACACTTCCTGTGTATATCCAGGTGCATCAGCACGTGGTGATCGCTAGATCCGTGCTAGTACCTTCTTGGAGACTTAAAGGGTGCTATGACGTCAGCATGCCTTGACTCTCTTTTCCTTTATTTTCTTCAGTACTATTCTATTACACAGACAATTCTACTAGGGATTTGTTTATGTTTGATAATCAGTAGTGCACATGTACTCATTGACACCAGATTTTGGGATGGTTGTAGAAACTTTTCAATTATATTTATCAGATACTTATGATATATTCAAATGATTAAGGTATTACGAGACTGTTGGCTTGCTGGCAAGTAGTGTTAGGCACCATCGTGGCTCCGGTGGGAGTTAGATCATGACAAGTTAGTATTGGAGCACTAGGTTGCTTAGGTCTCACGAGTCATGAGCAGGTTTAGTAGCGTCTTGAGGATCAGTATGGTGAATTCTGTACTTATCTTTGAAAGTCTACCGAACTACTAGGAAACTTCACTTTCTTCCATTTACCCGCTCAATGCAGTTGCATATTTCTCCTCCTAATTTCCTACTGTTCTCGATATCTAGCACGGTATGGTTCCTCTCAAACTTCCCAACCTGGCGCATAGTAGAAGCGACTGACCCATCTACGTGTATCCATGGTCGTACCGATAACAAGTTGTAGGTGGCGGATATGTCTAGTACTTGCAATTTGACATCAAAGCAGGTCGCGCCCATCTATTTGATCAAGATTGATTCCCCAATACTGCCTCTCTGAGATCCATCGAACACTTTCACATTAATGCTTCCCATCCATTTCTCATGCAGGCCTTTTTAATTTTCAACGTAGTAAGTGAGCATATGTTCAGGCACGAACCTCCATCTATCAGGACAATGGCAATGAACTTGTCTTCAAATTGCACAGTGATGAGCAACGCTTTGTTGTGACTCAACACTTCCGGCGGTAGCTCACTTCGTGGAAAGTAATTTTGTGACCCTCCAGTACCTGTCCTACCATGTTATCCATCTCCCCGCTAGTGATACTGGTAGACACATAAGCTTCACTTAATACCTTAATCAAGGCATTCTTGTTTCACGCCCCGACCTCGAGCGCGATCGGTGCTCAACCGAGATAACCTGGCCAAGCAAGCATGTATAATGCCTTCTACCCGAACATACCCATGAGTAAAGAGAAGATATATTCTCATTAATGAGACTGAGAAGATCATGTGAACAACACCGAATTAATTATCACTAATTACGCCATTTATAAGTCTCCAAAATAATACATAACACATTCATAGTTTAGGAGTGGAACGCGTGATACAATTACAATATTACCAGTTTGACTTCCCCATAACCAAGGTACAACCCGCACTATGTCTACGGAGCCTCTAATAGATACAAAAAGAGTAGCGTGATAGTACCGAAAACAAGGCTCCGGCTGTACCTCAAAATAATATACATAGAGGACATGAGATACAACACCCCGAAATGAAGGGGGGCTCACCAAGTCTGGTGAGGAGAGGGTGTACTGCCATCACTGATCAATACAGCCTATTGTGGAACCACCTGCATCCATTAAAGATGCAACGCCCCCAGCAAAGGGGACGTTAGTACATATGGAATAGTACTAGTATATAGAACTAAACACACTCTCAATAGAACGAGTAATAGTAAAATGAGAAGGAAACATGAAATCAACAAGAGCCTTAAACAATATTAAAGTGCCAACTTAAGAAAAAGATAAATTTTAGGTACGTTTCAATATTTTGAAGTTAGGAGATCTTTACTACCGATACACCAACGTGATTTTAGCACGGAGTCGGATCTCAGCCCAATCAGGTAAGCCGTCTTACCTCGAGACATCAAATCACAACACCACCATGTGCACGACATGGCGTCCGATCGGCTAAGCTATCTCACCACAATTATATTTGGGCCGACATCATATCAAATTGCGCTAGCAATAATCTCATCCCATTTAAGGAGAAATATCTCAACACATCAATCTCATCCCGTATAAGGGGAAAACAATCCCATCAAATCAATACATGGATTTATCCCTCAATCACTCCTACACTGGCATGTGTAGTTTCGGGGTTAGGTTATTTTGACCTACCCTTCCTCGATGACTAAATGATACTCACAAAGAATGTATTATCTATAGGATTTACAACTCACTTTATAATCTTTCACACATATTCCCATTTCATTGGCACCAGTGGCCACAATTGTAATATTATTTTCGGCACGTCGACCTTATTTCATATTTCATACTCACCTCTATAACATTCAAGTGTTACTATGGATTATCATCAATAAGTGAATTTCAAATCAAGACTTTAAGTACATATATGAGCAAACGAAGGTCTTAAAGACATTGAGCTTCTTTTCCACAATTAGGTATACTAACTTGCAAATTGAAACATGGTTTTAAATCACAACACCTTTTGTACATTGATTATACTAGATTACATTCTCGGAGGGAATCATGATATGATAGGAACATTTGGAACACATTTTGACTGTATACATCTTTCAATACAAGACTTATTTTAGAATAATCAATTTTATTAGGAAGGACTCAGACCATGACAAATTTGAACATGACAAAATGGTACAATAATTAGGAAGATATTCGGGGTTTCAGCTCATTTGAGCATTTTGTCAAGCACTAGGTGTGCATTAAGGCATCAGGGTTCTCCTATGGTGGATTCCTTAATCCCATAACCCATTGTTTACCCATTTGAGCTCAATAAACTTCCCACCAAACATGATGGTACATGCATGCATAAATAATACTCAAGAATCACACTTCTCATTACCTACTTTCAGTCCAATCCCGAAATTGTGGGATAGGGAGTAGAATCTTACCTCTTGGGTAAAGATCTTGTGATTTTTCCTTGTTGAATTTCAAAGTCTAAGCATGGGTTGATGAACAAAAATGGTAGATTTCTGCCTTCTAAATGAGACCTAGTGGTTTTTAATCAAATGGGGTCGGGTTTTAAAAATTAGAAAATGGACCTTCCAAACTCAACTCTAGGGTCGTAGAGTGCACTGCAGATCAGGTTTGCGGCCTGAAACGTGGACCACAACAACGGTCCCAAAAATTGAGCTGCTCTGGTCCAGTCTACGGTCCACATATCAATTATACAATCGTAGAATGCACCGCAGAATCTCCCTCCAGAAATCTTCTTCTTGGTTGTACGACAGATGTGCGGCCCGTGAAACGACTATGCGGTCGTATAGTTGACCGCAAAAGAACCTCCAAAATTGGCCCATTTCTCTGCTTCACTCCGCGGAAGATCTGCCGAATGCAAAGAAGTTCTGCTGCCGCATAATGGATCGTATAAATGCTCTGCTATGCAACAATTTTTTCCTCAACTCCCCAAAACCCCAGGTTTTAGGTGAAATTTTACGAGGCCTCACATGCTTCCCCGCTTAGGATCATTTGTCCTCGAATGAGGGTCAAAATCCGAAATTAGCATCCAATGTGACCCCCACTATTACTTCTCACACCAGCAGTTCCAAATTCTTTCCTAACTCTCTAAATTTCCAAACCATTCGCAAGAGACTCCCCTGTAATTGGGCCTATCTACCTAATAGAGAGTCCTAGAACCAGTCCTAACAGCATAACCACAACACAACGATGTAAAACAACATGGAAACAACACCGGCCACAACGCCATAAACATTATATTAAAAAAAGAGTATCCTTAACATAAGTTGTATAGGGGAAAGATAATTTATAGAAATTTAGATTTTAACATTTTTCATGGACACAACTACATATCTACTCAAACAAATGAGGATATGCCTTCTTCATCTCTTCATCGGCTTCCCAGGTGGCCTCTTCGACATGTTGCTTTCTCCATAACACTTTCATGAAGGCAATCTATTTGTTTCTTAGCATTCGGACTTGCCTATCCAGAATGGTAACTGGAATCTCTTCATAAGTCAATTCCTCATTAACCTCTAGAGTCTCCACTGGAAAAATATGCGACAGATCTCCAACCACCTTCTTCAACATGGATACATGAAACACTGGGTGCACTAAAGACATCTCTAGAGGTAGTTCTAGCCTGTAAGCCACCTAACCAATCCTCTGAATAATTCTGTATGGTCAGACATAACTCTGACTCTATTTTCCTATCTTACCCAATCACATTACACCCTTCTTGGGGGAAACCTTATAGAATACCCAATCATCCTGTTCGAACACTAATTCCCTACTACGTACAACCCGTTAGGACTTTTGATGGGTTTGGGCAGTTTTCAACCATTCCTTAATGATCTTAACCTTCTCCATATCTTGATGCATGAGTTTGGGCCCTATCAACTCCGCTTCCCCAATCTCGAACTACTGAATAGGAGATATATATCTCCTGCCATATAGATCCTTGAATGGTTCCATCTGAATGCTATCATGGTAACTGTTGCGGTAAGCAAATTATATGAGTTTCAAGTGATCATCCGAGCTACCCTTAAAGTCGAGAAAACACGCGCGCAACATACCCTCAAGCGTCTGAATGGTCCGCTCTGCATGCCCGTCGGTCTGTGGATGGAATGGTGTACTAAGATTCACTTGAGTACCCAAATCTTGTTGAAATTTCCTCCAAATGTTAGCTGTGAAATATGCCCTTCGATCGGAGATAATAGAAATTGGAGTGCCATGCAACCTGACTATTTCCTTCATATATAACTAAGCATACTGTTTCACAGTCTCGGTAGCCTTAACAAGTAAGAAGTGTGTTAATTTTGTGAGTCGTTCTACAATCACCAAAATCAAGTCAAACTTATGAGGCATGCGAGGTAGTCCCACCACAAATTCCATATTGATTATCTCCCATTTCCACATCGGAATTTCTATGTTCTGTGCCAACCCACCAGACGTTTGATGTTCGGCCTTTACTTGTTGACAATGTGGACATCTTGCCACAAAGTTTGCTATATTTCTCTTCATATCGTTCCATTAGTAGACTTCCTTAAGATCACGGTACATCTTTGTACAGCCTAAATGCACGGAATACCTGGAAGTGCGAGCCTCGATCATGATTCTTTCCCAAAGACCATCTACATTAGGAACACATAATCGTCCTTGGTACCTTAGCATACAATCATCCATGCTAAGAGAAAAAGAAATGGTCTTATATTTATGAATTCCCTCCATTAATTGTACCAACAACGGATCGTCGTACTGCTTCACCTTGACTTCTACAACAAGCAATGATTCGGCCATATTTTGCACAATTACTCCTCCTTCATTAGAGTCCATAAGAAGAACTCCAAAACTAGGCGACCGGTGAACTTCCTTTGCCAACGGCCTTTGATGTGTCTCTAAGTGAGCCAAACTACCCATGGATGTTTGGCTAAGAGCATATGCCATGACACATCTTGAATGCAAAAACCACCACGGCCTTTGATCCACATGGACCCCATACAAATAATGACGCCAAATCTTGAATGCAAAAACCACCACTGTGAGCTCTAAGTCATGTATTGGATAGTTCTTCTTATGATTTGTGAGCTGCCTAGAAGTGTAAGCGATCACCTTTCCATGTTGCATCAATTCACACCCTAGTGCGATTCTTGAAGCATCACAATATATCACAAACCCATAAGTAACTTATGGTAGGGTCAACACTAGTGTTGAAGTCAATCTTGATTTCAACTCCTGGAAGCTCTTTTCACAAGCACAACTGCTGATTCTATGTCAATATAGTCTACGTCAATTTAGTCAATGGGGAGGCAAGAGTAGAGAACCCCTACACAAACTTTTTGTAATACCCGGATAAACCCAAGAATCTGTAAATCTTTATTGGTATTGTAGTCTACGGCTGATTCATCACAATTGCGATCTTTTGCGAATCTACCTTAATTCCATCTATGGAGACGAGATGACCCAATAATATGACATATTCAAGCCAACATTCACACTTAAAAAACTTCGCATACAACTTGTACTAAAATAGAGTCTACAGAACTGCCCTGATATGATTGGCATGGTCCTCTCGACTTCGTGAATATACAAGAATCATCAATGAACATTATCACAAAGGAGTCAATAAAAGGCTTGAAGACTCGATTCATAAGATCCATGAAAGTTGGAGGGGCATTTGTTAGCCCAAAAGACATTACCAGAAATTTGAAGTACCCATATGTGAAAGTTGTTTTCACAATATCCTGTTCCCTGATCTTCAATTGGTGGTACCATGACCTTAGGTCAAGGTTGGAGAAATACTTAGCACCCTGTAAGTGGTCAAACAAGTTATCTATCCTTGGTAGTGGGTATTTATTCTTAATTGTGACATTGTTGAGTTACCGATAGTGAATACACATTCTCAGTGACCCATCTTTCTTCCTTACAAAGAGAACTGGTGCACCCCAAGGTGACACACTCGGTCGGATGAAACCCTTCTCTAACAAGTCATTCAACGTCTCCGTTAGTTCCTTAAATTCTGTCGGTGCCATTATGTAGGGTTGGGATCCCAATGGGCCATCAAGAAAGACCTCTAGAAATTCATTCACTGCTGCCATAGACTCAAATACAAGAACCTCAACATCGGCATCCGTAACCCAAACCAAATGGTAAATACACCCTTTGTTGATCATCTACATGGCCTTAAGATAAACCTACCCTTCAGAACTATATCGTCCCCATTACATTCAATAACTGGCTCATTTGGGAATTCAAACCTAACGGTCCTAGTTCGACAATCAAGCTTGGCAAAACATGAATAAGGCCAATCTATCCCCATATCAATGAAGGCATCGGCAAACTCTCTCCATCTCGTCGAAGGGCTCCCCTACTCACGGGAGTCCTCCCTCAACTCAAATCAAGAAGAGGCCATCCCTTTGAGGAGGTAGAAGTCCAACTCCGCTCCCTCTGTGTTAGTAACACGCATAAATTGGAGGGTCTTGTGCATCGCATAAGTAAAGTCCTATCGGTTATCCTCAGGATCAGTACCTGTGAACACTGGAGGATCCAACTGAAGAAACATGTTCACCTTGGAACTAGTAGAATGCACTAGCTGACTTGAAGAAGTAGGTGGAACATTAGATCTATAGGATTGGGAAGCCACTATCTGAGTCAACATCTGTATGGCTCCCCTAAGATCCCCATCAGAGACACTAGGACTGGAAGCTGGGGCTGGAGGTTGAACAACTGCACCCTCGGTAGGAGTTGGGATTGGTACAGTCGAATCAGGGGTAGTATAATTAGGCGGTGTAGTAGCTGGGGGAGTATCCTCACCCCTCGGGTGCTCACTCGCATCATCAGGTATAGAATCAACTGCCACTCCTTGGGTGGCATTGGCTTCTTTTCCAGTTCTTCCTTTCTTCCTAGGCGCCATATAAGAAAAATTAGAGCAATGCACAAGGTAATGGCTAGATCCTCATGATGAAGGCAATATGTTTTGCTATGTCCATAAAGAACATAGAGAAATTCAAAGGGCATGTACGATTTCTTCAGACAAACCAGTTTATCATTCTTATTAAAAACCAACATTTTCAGAAAACCGTGTGGGGTGCGATTTTCTGGCACCAATAGTCTTGGTCTATCCCATGGTAACTTGGTGAAACCCCATATTTCTTACAGGAGAGGAGTCATTTCTATATTGCTAAATCGGAAAATGACTCTCTTCTCACCCCAGAACATGGTAGTAGCCTGGATCAGTTCCCCATTTGGTTGAATGGCAGGTTACCCAATACCCTTCTCACATGATTGTTTTTACATGGTGCAAGGTTATTCCACCAGGCTTCATTTATTGAAAACAAATAAAAGTTAGCTGGTTGAATGTCCATTTGACTTTGGACAAGGTTCATCTAAGCGGGTTAATGCGTCAATGACATCTCAATCCGTACTAGGTTTAGCATGATGCATGTACATTTCAAATCAGAGTGTGGTTTCTAGAAAGGTCTAGAATGGTACTCTCAAGTCAACAACTCGAGAGGGAGAGGCACAGGACAGTCGACTGCACTACTGATCGACTAGTCTAGTGCATATAATCCTTTCTAGTTTAAAAGGATGTTTTTTAGGAAAACACGGACACTTATCAAGCGCCGCTATGTTTAATAAGCACGGGTGGAGTATGATGTGGGAGCATGTTTTATGCAAAAATAGTAACATGTTGCCAAATATATATATGATGAAAGTGCATAAAAACAGTAAACAATATAAACGGGAGAAAAGAGAAAAGGGAAAGATGAAAAAGAAAAGTAAGTTTAAGAAATGAAAAGATGTGAGAACGGAATTAAATGAAGCAAATAAGGAGATAGGGACGAGAGAGACATGATGTAGTAGTCTTAAACAACATGAAAGCAACAGAGGGAATGATGTTCATGTCATAGCAAATAAATGGAAATAAGGGGAGGGGATATGTCATAGCAATTTAAAAGAATAAGGGAAAGGATGTACATGTCATCAAATAATCCACATAAGTCAACTTCGTTATGGTACTAGCCTAAGTGTAAATCCCTAGAGGAGTCGCCATGCTGTCGTGCCCCTTTATCTCTCGAAAGTGGGTTTCGACATGTGACAACTCTTTTAAATGGGGGTATTAAAAGAGAAGAGTCGCCACCAAACGCTTTTTGGATGCGTTAGGGCACCTATTTGCAAATAACTATGTTTAACTAGTCTACGTCACCAAAGATCGTGTAAGGGATCAAATTACCTCAAAGAGAAGGTGTTAGGC
>AWOL01S0005322.1:61674-107751 GCA_000715115.1 Nicotiana otophora | reverse complement strand
AGCAATTTTGGAGCAGCGAAACGGGGCTTCGACGGCTTCGGATCTACTCCTTTTTCTACGGATCTACTCCTTTAGTTATGAATTTATTAATAATATATTAGATTTTTTAAAGTATTCAATTAGTCCAATATGCATATCTTTTGAGATTTTAAATTTGAATAATTCTTTATCTTTTATATGTAACATTAAAAAAGGAGCAAATTATTTATTTTTGAATAATTTTTGTCTATAATAACAAAAAATATTTAAACACCAAATGCTATTATAGGTGTCTAACAACAATTCACTAAAAAAGGCAAAACAATATCGGAACAAGTGATGTTGCTATAGAGAGGTTTGACTGTACTACACTTCTGCACATATTTGTGTAGATTTTGAGGCAGGTTAGTGGTACCCATGAAACAGTCTAGGAGCTTACTTGGAGACTTCATGGTGAGATGCCTTATTTGATCTAACCTGCAGCACATGAAGCCCCCTTCCCTACTTATCTATCCTTATCTATATATTTATTTCATGACAAATGTTGTTGTTCAGTTGAGACAGTTTACTCTTGTTAGATGCTCGTGATGATGTGACACCAAGTTTTGGGGGGATTATGAGACAGTTGTGGCCGTGTTTAGACTTTTTCTTAGACATATATATTTATGATGTTATCTTGAGACTTATTCCGCTTTCTTATTTATATCATGACTCCGTTAATGACTAATAATCGGCTTTTATAATTATTGTTGAGTATTGGCTTACCTAGCAAGTGGGTTAGGCGCCATCACGACCTTTTGATGAGATATTGGGTTATGACAAGTTTAGGCACCATCATGGTGTTTGGTGAGATATCGGGCCGTGATAATTATTGTAGAGGCTATCCTAGTAGGCTAGTTCAATCAACACTCCAAGTAACGCTCCAGCTAGACATGGGTTTCAGAGTGCTCATTTAGGAAAGTCGTCATACGACACACCTCCCATAAGTGGTTCTTATAGTGCATCCTTAAGGTAGGGTTCTATCACGACCCAAAATCCCACCAAGTCGTGATAGTACCTAACTCAACCCGTTAGGTAAGTCAACTAACATAAAACATTCTCAATACCAAAGATCATCCATTACATAAATAAGAATGCAGAAATTAACTCAACTAATCCCAAGAATTGGCGGTACAAGTCATGATCAACTAAGATTTGAATACAATGTTGTCAAGAAGAAATATATCATATGTTTGAAAGTTACATAAATACAAATTCAAGTCCTATACTACCATGAACAAGATGATAGTAGATGACTGGAATGTTGTAGTCTTCAATGCTCGCCCTCGAACTGCGCAACTGCTTAGCTCCATATATCTGCACACAAGGTGCAGAAGTGTAGTATGAGTACAACTGACCCCATTTACTCCGTAAGTATATTGACTAACCTCGGTGAAGTAGTGGCCATATTTTTAAATAAAAAAATACTCACTTAATATACCTATGCAATTTATAAGCATAGAAATAGCAAGAGAAATAACAATAGTAATAACAGGAATATAGGCAAAAAATAGTAAACGAATTCAATAAAAGAAGTAATAACCACATTTCTCGAATAAAAAAGAGCAAACCTTCATCAACAACTCAACTCAACGGGGATAAAATGATATCCGGAAACAACATAGCTAAACCACAAAGGAGGACAATATTACAAGTCAAACATCAAAATTCATAACATATATGTTCGGGCGCCAACCCAATCCCAAACACAAAAGTGTTGCGGCGGCAATCCGATCCCATCATAATATATTGTGCTACGTGCACCCTATCCAACATATTAATTCATATGGTAAACACCAAACAAGCAACCAAGTATGGCAAAGTTCATAACATAACATAAAAGAGGACTAATACATATTCATTAAGGAAAGACGAACATGAACAAAATGTGATAGGCGATCCAATATCCAAAAGCTAGTCTCACACATATATCCCATCAAGGACTCCAACAAGTCATTAACACATGAACAATCAAGTAGTCACACGATCCAACACATCATAGGAGAATAAGACATGAAAAAAGTAAACATATATAGTAAGTAAAGGCATGAGACAAGTAAAAGTATGTATCAAGTAAAGGCATGTAACAAGTAAAGGCACGTGACAAGTAAAGGCATGTAACAAGTAAAGACATGTACCAAGTGGAGGCATAAAACAAATAAAGGCATATAACAAACATGATAGGAAGACATAGATGTGATAGTAGCAAACAAATAGGAAACATGAATGTGTATTAACAAGTACCATGCATACGTAAATAAATGTCTGAAAAACATATGAAGATAAGTGCATGTAGGTTGCATAAATGAATGCACAACTATATGTTTAATATGTCAATAAATTAATTCAAAAAATCACAACACTCAACAAATCACAATACTGTTACGACGACAACTCGATCCAGTCATAACATTATTACAGGCGTGTAACCCAATTTTATGGCCATAATATGCAACGTGCACTCGGTCCCATATAATACTGTGCTGCAAGGACCCGACACCATTATATCAATAAACACAAAAACAATAATAACAAATCCTACAACCCAACAAGGTAACCGTAACAAACAAGGTGGGAAGGCATGTATGTAGCAATAACGAACCAGGTAGAAGGCATATACGTAAAAATAACAAACAAGGTAGAAGGCACAAGTGTAACAACGGTAATCAAGGTAGAAGACAAATAAGTAACAGTAATGAACCAAGTAAAATGCATAGACGTAATTGTAACAAACCAAGTAGGAAACATAGATATGACAGTAACAAACAAGATTGGAATGCATGTATATATGATAGTAACAAACAAGATAGGAATGCATGTATACATGATAGTAACAAACAAGATAGGAATGCATGTAGGAGCAACCAAGATAGAGTGGAGGTATGTATCTAAGAAACGAATAAACTTTGCGTGAAGTCCAACTCCCATCCTCTCCGCATGGAGAAAACCGACGTCCAATCTCATATCAAACCGCACAGAAATATCCATCGTGCCAATATTATAACAACCGCATAGAAGCACCTATCATGACAAATAGCGCCCTAAGGCCCCAATCATGGTATTTAATATGATTAAAGAAGATCAAGTAGCACAAGAATAACATGTATAGTTATGTGTTCATGATATAACGCACGACTACAATCAAATCAAATATATCAACAATTTCAAGAATAGACCTTCATGCTCATTTAAGATGTCATACGTTTAAACAACCACCATGTGCCCGATATGGCGTTCGATCTCAACCCGATCGACTAGTCCGTCTCAACACAATGCCGTATGGGTCGACATGGTCTTTGCTAACAATCAATTTATCCTAATCAAGGGGAAATAATCTCATCATAGTGCTAAGGGGATCTGTCCCTCATTCATATCCTACACTGACACGTGTAGTTTCGGGCTTAGGCCTTTATAACTCACCCTTTCCTCGTTGACCTGACGATTCTCCCAAAAACATTTCATAAAATCCTTTTCTTTTCATTTGCTCCTTGGGACATCCATCATCATTATCATTTGGCAAAAATGACTGCATTTCATCTTTCATACTTTCACTTTCTATAGGTCATCTTAAGTTATCAATGATATGTATAACATTGCAACATCATAGCTTTAAAATACATGAGTAATAAGAGACTTAAACATATTGAATTACTTCCACAAGGGGAGGATAGTGATTTGCAATTGAAACATGAATTTAAATCATAAGCATTTGGCACAACAATCATACTTGAAGCAATTTACCAAAGGGGAGAATAATATGATAGGGGCAATTGGAACATGACTTGAGTATATAAGCATTTGGGTAGGTAAACCATTGGAAGCAATTCGGAAAAATAGGAATAAGAGCTTGAACAAATTATGCTTGAGATAACAAGGAATTCATGGAATCCGATTCTTTAGAAGGAGTTTAGCCAACATACACTGATTAAGACTTCTTTAGAATCACTATGGTGTTCCACTACTCTTAGTTATTTCAATCTACATTAACATAGTTCAATTGAACCATTATTAGAAGGATTCTCATAATATAAGTCTTTTAGGCATTTCGTCAAACACCTAACATACGAAATCAACTACAAGGTTCTATAATTAAAATTCCTCCAACCTGCAACCAATTTTCAAGTAAACAATCAATCTACAATATCCCTACAACACCCAACAACCTTCATTGGCATATGCATGCCCAACCATTTACTTCCAACCCATAAAAATCACATACTCTAGTCTTCACACACACCCAAATTCGAGATTGAGGGCTTATGGATTTCGATCACCATCGCATAAGCCACAACATAATAAAATCTTACCTAAAACTTTCATGAAATCTTAGGGACAAAATCTTACCATGTTAGTTGGAGACCTTGAGAGTATCTTCCTTGAATCTCCAAGATTGAGTAAGGGATTGAAGAGTAAAAGGCTTGGAGCTTCTCCCTCTCTCCCTAAATTTCTCCCCTCTCTTCAAAATGACACGGTTCTCTCTCTAAAGTAAGCACTTAAGCCTTTTTATTAAAATAAGGTCGGGTTAAAAAATCCCCTAAAATAACCCCCGATATCAAATTCGCAATCGCAGAATGCACTACAAAAATTCTATGCGGTTGGCGAAATGGAAGGTGAAATGGGCCTCAAAATCTTGGTTGGGTCTGGTCAAGTCTGCAACGGATTCGTGGTCAGTAGAATGATTCTGCGACCGTCATATTGGACCACAAAGTATTCTTCCAAAAATTCCCGTGCTGATTATGCGACGAATATGTGGTCCACGGAATGGCTATGCGGTCCGCATAACCTAGCACAAAATGACCCTCAAAATTAAGTTGCTTCTTACTCGATCCACGATGGTCCTACGGTCAGCGAAACTAGTCTGCGATCCGCATAATTGACTGCAAAATTGCCATTTTCTGCAAATTCTTCTACCTACTTTACGATGCATTGTACAATCCACAAATCCATACCATGACAAGCTCTAAAACCTTCCAAATACACTAGCTTGACTTTGACACTATTAAACTTTAAATCCTTGGCAAACTTTTATGGCGCTTTACACCTTACCAAGATCCTCAGTTGATACATGATTTTTCTCTGCATTTAAATGTTACACCCCGTACTTTCATGTTGGAAAGCGTCTTAAGTGAATCAATATAAGCAGGAGAGTTTAAGGACCTTTACAAAGACAATGAAGAGTTAACACAAGTGTTAAGGAAGTATCGTAAGGGTTGGAGGCTAAACGAATCAAAGATGTTATAACTCGTAAATTCAGGGTAAAACTAGTAGTGCTTCATATTCTAAGGAGGTTGTGTTTTAAGGTACTTGAATCATATAATATTTGTATGTTAAGTTTTGAAGTCAAACAAGTTTGTCAAACAAAAGTCGACAAAAGTTGTCACAAGGTATGTTCATAAATTTACTGAAATATGGATCTAATGTCACTGAGCTTTTCTTCTAATATACTTAGAGTTACATTGTGATCAACCCATCAAATTGACGGCCTACGAGTCTATCTTCCAACGCATTAAACGGTTCATCAATACAATATCATAGTAGAGAGATATTCGTATTTTTACAGGACTGCACAGGCAGCCCCTATGGGACCCACCTAGGCGGTGAAAGCTTATCCTTTTGTTATAAAAATGGGGGAAGCCCTTATCTCTCTTAGTTTTCTACCAGAACACACTCCATATCTGTCCAGAGGCTCTGTAAGAGTTCTCAAAGGTTTAAGGGTGATTTCTAAGGTAAACCACCTAAATCTAACATTAAGAATAGAGAAAAGCGCTTCTATCGTGTTGTTGTCGCATTAAGGGTTTGTTTGGTTGAAGAAAGCTTTAATGGACAAGTTATTCTCGTTGTTTAAGGTAAGATTTTCATCTTTCTACTTGTGCTTTAGCTTGTTTTGTCGTGGTAGTGTTCGTTAGATTAGAAAATTATGGAAGATACTCGAAAATTGTTTGAAGTACTTTTGCATTGTATTGTTGGGTTGTTGAAGGTTGTTGTAAATGTATGGTTAATGGTTATATGCTTCTGGTTGTTGTTATGAACTTGGGAAAGTAATAGAAGTAGGGGAGATGCTGTCAAATGTTTCCTAAAAGGAGCTCGTTGCGTGATATGTTACTACTTGCCTTAGAGTTAAACTTGATAAGGAGATTCTTGTTGTTGTCCTTTTGTTGGACTATTTTGAGGCTATGTATAAGGCTTCCTATGGCTGGAAAGTAAAGGAAATAACTTTGATATGATGATGTTGTTGTTATTATGCTTGTCTCTATGTTGGCTGTGTAGATGACATTACGAACTAAAAAAACGAATAGCCACAATAATGCTTAAAAGTTGTTTGTCATATGGTAGCTCTTATTGGGTGACTAATGTTGTTATTAGAGATTAATAAAAGGTGTGAAAATTGAATGAATATGTTTTTTTAACTTTCTGGGTATGTTGTCAAGTTGAAGTTGAGGCAAAGAAAGGGGTAGAAGGGCTTGAATGAGGTTCAATCCGAGTTCGCCGCTCGTCATGATGATTAGTAGATTAGTTGGTAACACTTGTGTACTTACTTTGATGTATAGAATAAGGCGTATTATGGAATGTTTGGATTGGACTTTTTCAAGCGGGAAGGCAAAGGTATGTTAAGGCTAAACCTTTCCTTAATTTTGACACGATCCCTTAATTAAATGCGTTTGATAACGAGACATAAAAAGAAGTTCGTATTCCTAAATTTATGTACATTATTCTAGTATCATAAGTTATAGTATTCTCCCTTATAAGGACTTTATATTCAGTTAAGTATTGTCTTTTTTTAGTCAAGAGAGCAGAGAGTCTATATATATATATATATATATATACACACACACACAATATTACAATATTTTCACCACCATCGAGCTATAACCGATGGGCAGGCCCCTATTGGTCAACCTCTGATTAGATGGTAACTTATATATCGAGCTTACAATGTATGTGCACCTATGAGAGAGCCTAGAATGATCAAGTAATGATTTAGATACCGAGCCTAGTATGGCCAAGTGCTTATGGGTGAGCCTTGTACGACCGAGCAGTTACACGTACCAAGCCTAATATGGCTGAGCGTCTATGAGCGAGCTTGCTATGGATGAGTAGTTACACATATAGAGCCTTATAGAGCGTCTATGAGTGAGCCTTCTACGGCCGAGTAGTTACACATATCGAGCCTTATAGGGCCAGATATCTATTTTACTTACAATATTGAGAGTGTTGAGTGAGTATCAGCAGGTACTTCATATCATCTTTGACTCCCAGTTACTTTTAGTTATTATATTATCAGTTCAGTTTCAGCTTTCAGTTATTCTATTGCCTTACATACTCGGTACATTATTTCATACTGACATCCCTTTTACCAGGGATGCTGCATTTCATGCCTGCAGGTCCTAATAGACTACCGGATAGACCTTCCAGTAGACAGAGCCAGACATCAGCTTGATTGGTAAGCTCCCCTACCCTGGAGTTACTAGGTCTAGACTTCGTAGTTCATTTTGTATATATAAGTTTGATAGGCAGGTTGAGGAACTATCCCGACCATGATACAATTCTGTTATTGCTAGAGGCTTGTAGACAAGTCCTGAGTATTTTCCATGTCAGTATTGTGGCCTTGACAACCCTGTGTACATGTTATGCTTGGTATTGCTGGTTGTAGATGTTCATGGAAGTCTCGTCGGCCTAGACAATTATGTATATGAGCTTTTGGGTGTGTTTACCCCTCATATGAGATAAACTTTATTTTTAGATGATTCAAAATATGGCCTCATTGGCCTTGATTGGTATTGTCAGCTTGTAGGTAAGCCTCATCGTCTTAAGTTCAGGGCTACCCCTCCATAGTTCACAGTTATAGATTGATACGCTCGGGCCGAGTATTGCAGTGGGTGCTGGACACGCCTCCCCAGGTTTGGGGCATGATAAACTTGGTATCAGAGCAAGTCTGTTCTAGGGAGTCTACAAGCCGTGTCTAGTAGAGTCTTGTTTATAGATGTGTTGTGCACCACATTATATAAACAGGAAGATACAAGGAATTTAGGAATATGTTACCCTTCTTTCAAATCCAAATCGTGCTATAGAAATGAGTCATAAGAGTTTGAATCAGGACTTATGTTTGCTAACGATACCGAGATGCTTGGAATTAGAAAGATTATAGCTAGACAGAGGGTTAATACATTAGCAGGTAAGGGTACTAGTAGAGAGAGAGTCCTTGGCGATGTGGCCCAATTTGAGGCCCTGTCAGAACATGCATACCAGATGTGTAAATTTCCTCTATAAGACCCTAAGATGGGAATATGTAAAATGCTCCGCAAAAAGCAGGCCATAAGAGTATCAGAAGGTAAAAGTATAAATTCAACAGGTAAGGTGAAGAAGGGTACGAGGTACCCAGTTTGTGAATATTATCAGTTTTTACAATCAGGTAGGGAAATATCAGCATTCAGAGTTACTTTCACAAGTAACATAGGTATGTACAATTGGCCACACCCATCTTATTTATGCCCATGGGATCAAACATAAATAGTTTATGAGAAGGATGGGATATCAGGATTCAACTGGAGTTAGAGTAACCCAAAATGGTGGATGGATTGTTAGCATTAGCTGACATTTTCGAAGGATATTACAAATGTGATAATAGTTCTCCTTGTGACACAACCAGGTGGTGCACTCTTGAATAGTATAGTCAGATATGAATATTATAATGTTAAAAAAATTTAGAAACCAGGCACCAGAATCCTATAAGGGATAAATATTTACCTTAGTATGACTCCCGTCCCTAGTAAAGAGAGAATGTTAGGAGACCCGGAGGAGCCAGTGAGATGGAGCAAGGGAGCTAAAAGCGAAAGAATATTTTGTTGAAATTTTTAGAATAAGGTAATAAACAGAAACATTAGCAGGAGAATAAGAAAAGAGTAAATAAAGTATTATGAGTAAGATATGATAAATAGGTGATAACGGGAAATCAATATATGATAGGATGACAGAATCTATATTCTAGTGAAGGAAAAGACAAGATGAGACATGGCTTGAGACTATAAAAGAGTATAAACCATAAAGTCATATCCTCATTCCGAGAAATGAGTTGGTGACTCTAACGTGATTACTAGAAGGCTAATTTAGACCCCTAGAGTAATAGAATCAGTATGGGCTAGTAAAAAAGATAAATTGAACATGAATTAGGGACCGGAGGATTCGATAATAGTCGACATCATGAGAATTTCAGAGACAACATTTGGGCAATAATAGAATGGACAACAGAAGAATAACCTTTGAAGGTCATTTAGGAAAACGCTCCCTTTAGCAACCTCTGTGAGTAGAGTTAAGTTTAAGGGACTAAGTGTGCCAGTTACACTAGGTGTCACCCCCGTTCATAAGAAATTCAGTTATCCATGGTACAAAAAGGGTAACTAAAAATGTGAAAAGACGATGAAGATGAAGAGGTAAAATATCTATAGGTAAAACTTTAGAGCATTAAATCTTAGTACTCCCCCAAAGGGGGGAAGATTGTGTGATATGGTATGAAGTCGGAGTTAAGTAGTTCAGGTAAATATAAAATAGTAAAGGAAGAAAGCGGTAAAAAGGTGAAAGGAATGAGATTGCATTTATTCAGATCCTATAGATATGTCACTACTCCATAATATTATGCAAGCACAACGCCGAGAAGAGGCAGTAAGGGTTCCCAACAAGGATGTTAATTAAGAAATAAGTGCTAATGGACACTTGATACATAAGGAGCCTGTGAGAGAGGTAAGTTAAGACAAAAGACATAACCCAAGAGAGGTTACACAAAATATAGATATTAGAATGGACCGACGAGTAGTTAGTAGTTGATTCAGGAAGAGCCTAGTTCTGGCTAGACAGGAGGTCACAGATAAATCAACAAATCATGCAAGATAAATGTAGTGAACCCCAGCATAGGAAATTCAGTCTTGCCGATACGAGATCGTAATCCTTGAGAAATATTCAGACAAGAGTTGGGGTAGTCAAAGGTACCGTGTAAGTGTTAAGAAAATAAAAGAAAGTACCACTAGGGAGACAATTAAAATTTGAGTTCAAAAGTAACCCTAAGAGCACAAGGGCAAGGAGGTAAGTAACTAGGGATAATTATAGGCAAGTAAGAACATCGAAAATTCCATTGGGTATACGATGTAATAAACTCGCAGCTTTACAGGTGTCAGAAGGTCTCCTCTAAGTACTACCACAAAAGACTAGCCGAGGAAATAAGGAAGAAGGCTTCGACCTAAGCATAGTAACCTGAAGAAGAAATGATCTTGTAATAACAATCTCATTAGAACATTGTATGCACTCCATAAGAAAGTGGCACCTATCGTGATTAATGAACGGGAAGTAAGAATCATAAGTAATATTTGAGATCATATGAGTTACCCGAAATTCCAGTATGTGTGGGCACTAAGATAATCCAATTATTTATGCAACAAGTGGCAGAACGACCACGAAAAGTAATTACTTACGTTTAAAGACAGCTGAGAAGGTATGAAAGGAATTATTCGATCTATGACCCAGAGTTAGTTACATTATGAACGCACTTAAGATTTTAGAGTATTATCCATGCAACATATATACGTTGACATTCTTACAATTATAGGAGACTCCGGTGTATCGTTAAAAGAATGAATTGAGTTCATGTCACAGACAATGGCTTGAATTGTTAGAAGATTTTAACATGGATGTTCCATAGCGTCCACGAAAGGCTAATGTAATAGCTAATACCCTGAGCCGTAGATTGGAATACAGCTTAAGCCTACTTGAAGGCTAAGAGGGAAGAAGAAGCTCGAGAGTTACATCAACTAAGTAAATCAGGAGCCTGATTATTAGACCAAGATGATTTTAGAAATTGTTAATCACTCTAAATAGTAGAAGTAGAAGGGAGATAGTGCATCGGCTATATTCCATAATAGCTCCAGGATAAAGTCAGTTTGAAGAGTACCATCCTTATAGATAACAAAAGATGAAGTGGAGATGACAGGCTACATATGTGCCCCCACTGTTGCGGGACTCCGAAACATTACTAGGGCGAGGACGCATAATTTTTATCATTCGGGTAAAAATCACAGATGACAGTAGAGTCATAATCTATAATACTGCAGAAATAAGAAGACATAATATGAGACGAACGACATCGTGCGTTCGGTACTTCAAATATGATCGCAGACTATAAAGTATAACATAGATGAACCACTTTTCAGATTGACTGTTCAGTTCAATAGTGCCTGTTAGGACAAGATATGATAAAAATAGAAATGTGCGAGCTTTTACAAAAGTACAATAATTTATAAGATCAAGAATGTGAGTGAGCTAAGATGACAAGTCAAGTATAAAGTTTTACGAGATCGGGATAAGTCATGAGGCTAGAATACAAGGATGATAAGTTGAATCCTATCTTAAATCACGTACTTCTCAAGCGGAGCAGAAATATATGTATATATCTATGCAAGGTGTGACATAAAGGTTGAATACCAATATTACAAGTACCAAGCAGATAACTAAGCTTAAGAAAAGTAAAGTGAGAAATAAGAGAGCTAAGGTGAGGATTGTATTTTTTCTAAGAGCATTTGAGTAAAAAATATACGATTGCCAATGTCGTAGAGTAAAAAGAGTTCCTAAAATATGAATGTATGGAAGTCATAGATGACTGGGTATTCCTAAAGATGTCTCCTACGAAAGGCGTCATGAGATCCGGTAAGAAGGGCAAGCTTAGCCCGAGATATATGGGGCCTTACAGAGTCATTCGACAGATAGGCAGAGTAGCTTATGAACTTGAATTTCCTTGAGAGTTAGAGTCAGTCCATTATCCATTCTACGGAAGTGCATTAGAGACCCTTCTCACGTTGTCCCAGTAGATGACGTTCAGATTATAGAGGATCTACCCTACAAGGAAGTTCTAGTGGCTATCTTAGATAGACAGAGCTTTAGGTTGAGTACCAAAAAGGTAGCCTCGGTGAAGGTATTATGTAAAAATAAGACCGTCAAAGAAATGATGAGGGAGGCCGCAGAAGAGATGATATATGAATACCCCACCTATTTGAAATTGAAGATGTGGCTCGATGTGGGATATTATAGCACAACCCGGTTCAAACCAATAGGTCATGGGGTGAGCTCTTATTTTTGACTTGCAGTACTTATGATTGACAGTCGTGTGAGGCCAAGTGTTCCTATTTAAAGACATTGGCCTTGTGTGGGATGAATAGTATGTTTTCTAGCTACGTGCAAGTTGGTTTTAGTCCAGTGTACAAAGGAGACTCTAGCGGAATTTTTGCAAGTCTCTAAGAGTTAAGAATGTTACACCCCGTACTTTGTCATGAACCAAAATCCACTAGTTGTGATGGTACCTAACCCAACCATCTAGGTAAGCCAGTTAACCATAATCCAATTCAAATGAGATTTACTGAGACAATAAATGATGAAATAGTTGAACTTTTATACAACAACCCAAGGACTAATAGTACAAATCATGAGCTTCTAAGACTTAGAGTTTACAAAGCTGGTATGAAATAAATACATCATCTATTCGAGATATACATAAATAGATTTATAAATCTAAAGCTACCAAGAAAAAGAGGCGGCTACAACCGGAACACAAGTACGCTTCAATGCCAGCTCCCGCCATACACAGCAATGTCAGCTCCAAAATCTGCATGCAAGGTGAAAAAGTGTAGTATGAGTACAACCGACCCATGTACTCAATAAGTAACAAACCTAACCTTAGGTTGAAAGCAGTGACGAGCTCAAAAAACGGTCAGACTCCAACACCAGTAGCCAATAACAACTCATAACAATATAATGAAAGCCGTACAAGTAATAAATCAAAAGATATTATGCGCAGCTCGTTCACAGTTACGGAAAAATAGACATGCCTTTCAGGTATAATAGTAAAACCCAAATTTTTCATCGAAATCACCAAAATATGAGGGTATATCAGAAAACTATGATTTGTCCCAAACTTTCAACAACAGATAAGATATTTGACGAGCTTTGAACATACACTTATATTATGCTCGCTAGTCAAATATAGTATAGTATAATATCATATCCACATGGATTAGATTTAAACAATATTTTTGTAGTTTCTAGTTTGATTGCTATCCAAGATGATCAATAATTGAGATTTCTATGATTTCTAAATACAATTAACTAAGAATATAAAGCTATTGACTAATGACAATTGCAATAGAGGTAAGCAAGGAAGTTATCAATGGGAGAAAGTAGGGGTTGATAGGATAGGTGCAAGATAATTGTTTGGGATCTAACTGTAGATAATTCACTTCTAATGTTTAAGTGAGTCTCTTGAATTCACTCAATTATTAGTTCAAACGTTCAACAAAAACTCCTCTCTCGATTAAGTCTTAACTTCACAAGATGAACCAATTTAAGCACGTGAAGATATGCAAGAATGCGTAGTGGATTGGTCTTTAGGAGAACCTCTCTCGATTATTCTCCTAACTAGGTTTAATCAATGATTCAACTAGCCTCTTTCGATTATTAAGAAGAATTANTCACGAGATGAACCAATTTAAGCACGTGAAGATATGCAAGAATGCATAGTGGATTGGTCTTTAGGAGAACCTCTCTCGATTATTCTCCTAACTAGGTTTAATCAATGATTCAACTAGCCTCTTTCGATTATTAAGAAGAATTAATGGTCTCAACCAACAATATAATGCAAAGATATCTCAAATTATGCCTCTCTCGATTACATGAACAAGTGAATATAGATGGAACAATTAAATCATCCAAAAACGATTCAATGCATAAAACTAGAGTTATAATCCACAAACAATCATCAATACACCAAATCCATCAAACCCTAAAGAGAACTACTCCATAGATATGGAGCAATTCATCACAAATAAAGTTAAAGTAGAGGAAAACATAAATTCAATCCAAACTCGGGTCTTGAGTGAGGAAGGAATGATGAAATACTTGTGACCGTGTTCTTCCAACTCCTCCTTAGCCTCCTTAGGTCGAATATGTGTCAAAAGTCTAGAATATAACATTTTCCCATATATTTATACCAAGTAGGATCGGGCCTAGACGAAATCACCTTCTCCTAGTCGAAATAGGAAAATAACTCTGTACAAATTACACAGGCGCGCCGCATGGGGGGCCGCACCGCGTGTCACATTAGTGGGGATTTCCAGAAACTTGGACAATTCCACTCTGCTGCCGTTTCCTCTTGCTGTGTCGCACCGCGCAATGCATCGCACTAGGATATTGCTTCTACTGTCTTACGATATTGCTTCCAACATTATAAATCCAAAGCTCATATCTTTGTGCTTCTTGACAAACACTCACTTATATCGTTTCTTTTCCAATTCTTTGTGCTTTGTCATCCAATATTAACTTATGTCTTTTGCTTGGTGCATTTTTCCATTAGCACCCTATTAGTTACGTTGGATTGCAGGTGCTAAGAACTATTTTATCCCTTTGTTATTTTTTTCCTTCCAATTTGTCTATGCATATACAGTCCTCGACCCCCGAACTTGATTCCATCTTAACTCTCAAACCTCTACTCAGACTTCAAGGTTCTCTTTTATCCATTTTTACTCCAAATACGTGTCTTAGCTCGGAGCTCTACCTACACAGTAAAAAATACGTAATGAGTATAAATTAGCCATATTTTAGCCCAGATACAATTAAAGTGTAGCAAATAATAGGTGCAAAGTAGCCAAAAATTCGTATTTCTAGCCTACCATCAACACCCCAAACTTAAACCATTGCTCGTCCTTGAGCAATACAAATTACACTTCAAATAGAGACGACTTCTTCATGCAACTCTCCTAACTCGTCCTGCCAAGAATAATTAAAACATACTAAGCACCCTATCATAACATTCTAGCCTCAAAGCTCGACTCAAAAGCATCACACAGTTTTCACAACCTGCTCACTTACTCTAACACAGAGGTCAACGCCATTACCTTTCCTTCCCAAGTCATGTTCCCTCACACCAAAAATAGAGAGTAGTTCCCCACATAATAAAATTCAAGAACAAATAGGAACTCAAGTTAGAAAGAATTCACTCACTCTTAGAATTAAAATT
Organism: Nicotiana otophora; assembly: GCA_000715115.1. Classification (NCBI taxonomy): domain Eukaryota; kingdom Viridiplantae; phylum Streptophyta; class Magnoliopsida; order Solanales; family Solanaceae; genus Nicotiana; species Nicotiana otophora. The sequence goes on along the minus strand of AWOL01S0005322.1, from coordinate 92,687 downwards.
CATATGTCACAGAAAATGCAACATAGGCTTGCCCGTAGTGTAATACTATACTAATTGTGCTCATTCAGTCAAGGATCAAGTAGGACTTTATTTTGGTTGTAATGTAGGCTGCGGGACGGGTAAGATACATTTGGATATCGTGACTACATCTCCCTGAGCACTTTAATACATGTACATTAACACATTAAATCCCACACTCGTGTTGAACCAAACAACAACCTTCACATAATATTAACACCAAGCCCCCAATTTCTTTAAGCACAAATAAAGCAAGATTTACCACTAGCAGGGAATAATTTTTTTATATAATATATACAAACACTAATTTTTTTTCCTTTTTCTAGATTCTGATTTTCTCTTCTTCTTGTTTTTCCAATTCCCTACAAGTGGCTCTCACAATTGTTTTTCAAACAGCACCTTTCTCATTTTTCTATAGTTCCACTCAATAACCCAACCATACCTCCACTTAGCTTTTAAAAGCTCATAACAAATTCAAGTGATCACGAGAGGTAAAATGTTCAAACAGATAGACAATTCAAATAAAAGGTCAAGCTTGTAGTGTGGTTGCCAAAGAAATAGGATTATAGGCTCAACGGGGTTAACTAAGATACATAACAATTAGGTGGGTAAAAGCATATAACTGGCTCAACAAAGAAACGCTTATATCACTTCCAAGACTGAATAAAACTACTATTTCACTTTGAAAACACACGAGGCGAGTTCTAGACATCAAATGCAATGCACAGAATACACAAAATCTCACACACACATTGGCACAAAACTCACTCAGAATCAGATTTATCTCGACTCTCTAGTCAAAGCAGTTAAGCAAAGTCATAATCAACCAATTTAAGGCACTATGCAAGAGTCAAGAACTGAGTCTAGGCGTCATAACTAAGGCACTCACCACTCTCAAGGCACAACAAAGTCAAGAAAGATTGTCTCCACTTATCACTACGACACAAGATTTTTATTCCTACCAAAAAAAATGATTATACCCGGTTCAAGTAAAAATCCTTGGAAAAGAATCGCGGTACAAAGAAAAACCAAGGGGGAATTGTTACAATACCTAAAAACTAAAACAAAAAATAAAAGACATGTTTTTTAATTTTTTGATTTTTTTGAATTTTTTTTCGACCTTTCCCTTTTAATTGAGAGAAGGACTCGGAATTGAGTCCCCTCGATTCGAGATCCGAAAGAAGGGTATGGAGTTTCTCCAAGGAGTGGGAAATAACCCTCGTCTCATATAAGACAACTCATTTTGAGACATTATGGCTTAGGGGTCGACCCCGATAACCAAGTAGGAATCCATAAAAACTTATCTGTTCATTTCGTCAGGTATCTGAATCATACGATTCTGAGGCACGAGAAATGGACTCACTCTACAAATGATTGTGTAAATTTCAGGTTTAATACCTCAAGAAAACAGTCAACCAAAGCCTCATCTTCAGTCATCTCAATTGAATCACAGTGTTCTTGCAGAGTGGCAAGTTCTTTCTGTAGATACTCATGCTCTTAGGTATACTCATTCTCACAGGGTACATATATTCAACATCACAACGCAATGAGCTTTCTGAAAGTATACTTACTATTTGACTAACTTGCGTTGTTAGGTTCTTAATGGCTTCATCATTTTGTATAAATCTCTTTTCAACACTATTCATGAACTTATACATAAGCTCTTCTAAACTACCATTCTCCTCTTGCAGTCATAATAAGGGTATTCGTTCCATCCATAGTTAAAATTGTGCCCATATAAAACCTCATACCTGTACGGACTAGAAATAGAGTGAGATTGTTCAAAAGACGAACCATTGGAAGAATACTTACCTACTTGACAGTCAACCCATAGATGATTTTCACTACATTTAAAACAAATAGCAAACTTGTGATAATATTCAGCTGCTAACTCTTCAACCGTTTTCATAGGCTGGTTGTACTCCATCTTCACATCATTTAGAGTTCAATATCTGGAATACTTTTTTCAAGCTTTCTCCCTAGCACCTGTCAGGTACTACAAAAGAAATCTTGAAGACAAGTTAACTAAAAAAATAAAAAGAAAAAAAATTAATTCCCGAATTAGCACCAAAAATTATTTTAAACACTATTAATTACCAATCCTCGGTAACACCGCCAAAAGTTGACGAGCTCTGAACACACACTCAAATTATGCTCGCTAGTCAAATATAGTATAGTATAATATCGTATCCACATGGATTGGATTTAAACAATATTCTTGTAGTTTCTAGCTTGATTGCTATCCAAGATGATCAACAATTGAGCTTTCTATGATTTCTAACTACAATTAACTAAGAATCTAAAGCTATTGACTAATGACAATTGCAACTGTGGTAAGCAAGGAAGTTATCAATGGGAAGAAGTAGGGGTTGATAGGATAGCTGCAAGATAATTGTTTGGGATCTAACTCTAGATAATTCACTTCTAATGTTTAAATGAGTCTCTCGAATTCACTCAATTATTATTTCAAACGTTCAACAAAAACTCCTCTCTCGATTAAGTCTTAACTTCACAAGATGAACTAATTTAAGCACGTGAAGATATGCAAGAATGCGTAGTTGATTGGTCTTTAGGAGAACCTCTCTCGATTAATCTCCTAACTCGGTTTAATCAATGATTCAACTAGCCTCTTTCGATTACTAAGAAGAATTAATAATCTCAACCAACAATATAATGCAAAGAAATCTCAAATTATGCCTCTCTCGATTACATGAACAAGTGAATATAGATGGAACAATTAAATCATCCAAAAACGATTCAATGCATAAAACTAGAGTTATAATCCACAAACAATCATCAATACACCAAATTCGTCAAACCCTAAAGAGAACTACTCCATAGATATGGTGCAATTCATCACAAATAAAGTTAAAGTAGAGGAAAACATAAATTCAATCCAAACTCGGGTCTTGAGTAAGGAAGGAATGATGAAATCCTTGTGCTTGTATTCGTCCAACTCCTCCTTAGCCTCCTTAGGTCGAATATGTGTCAAAAGTCCAGAAATTAATGTTTTTCCATGTATTTATACCAAGTAGAGTCGGGCCTATACAAAATCACCTTCTCCTAGCCGAAATAGGAAAATAACTCTGTAAATATTGCACAGGCGCACCGCGCGTCACATTAGTGGGGATTTCCAGAAACTTGGACAATTCCACTCTGCTGCCGTTTCCTCTTGCCGCGTCGCACCACGCGACGCACTATGCGTAGCACTAGGATATTGCTTCTACTGTCTTACGATATTGCTTTGAACATTTTAAATCCAAAGTTTATATCTTTGTGCTTCTTTCCTAACTTTCACTTATATCGTTTCTTTTCCAATTCTTTGTGGTTTGTCATCCAATATTAACTTATGTCTTTTGCCTGGTGCATTTTTCCATTAGCACCCTATTAGTTACGTTGGATTGCAAGTGCTAAGAACTATTTTATCCCTTTGTTATTTGTTTCCTTCCAATTTGTCTATGCATATACGGTCCTCGACCCTCGAACTCGATTCCGACTTAACTCTCAAACCTCTACTCAGACTTCAAGGTTCTCTTTTATCCATTTTTACTCCAAATGCGTGTCTTAGCTCGGAGCTATACCTACACAGTAAAAAATACGTAATGAGTATAAATTAGCCATATTTTAGCTCAGACACAATTAAAGTGTAGTAAATAATAGGTGCAAAGTAGCCAAAAATTCGTATTTCTAGCCTACCATCAATATTTCATTATCAGATAACATGAGGAAAGTACATCTCTATGGTTACATGTCAATATGTATGTCAAGTCATCAATTATCATATACCGTCTAGCATGAGGAATATATATCTCAATGCCTACATGTCAAATCATGAATCTTACAATACTGTATAGCATGGAAAAAATGCTTCTCTAGTCTTACATGCCAAGTATGCATGACAAATGAACGATTTCACGATGATATTCCCAGGTACTATCACCCTCAAACATACTCAAGATGTCTATCTCAAATGCCCACTTCATCACACCCACGCACGCACAATCACTCAGCACTGTATGTGTGCCTAGTGTCATACCCCGACCTTGGGGAGCGCGACCAACGCTCAACCGAGATATCTCGGTCGAGCAAGCCTGCACAATGCCATCTACCCGACTCACACAAGAATAAAGAGAAGGTACATTTCATTAATTAGACAATAAGAAGGTCACGTGAACAACACTATTTCATTACCATTGGTTGCTTCATTTATAAGTCTCAAAATACATTGCACATTCATAGTTTGAAGTGGAACATGTGATACCAATACAACATTTTTAGTTTGACTTTCCCAACACAAATATACAACCCACAACATGTCTACGGAGCGTCTAACAGAAACCAAAGAGTGTTATGACAGTGTTGGCAATAAGGCCCCGACTATACCTCCAAATGCTATATACAAAGGACAAAAGATACAAGACCCCGAAATAAAGTGGGGCTCACCAAGTCAGCTGAGAAGAGGGTGTAATGCTATCACTACTCAATGCCGCCCGCTATGGAACCACCTGCATCCATTAAAGATGCAGCGCCCCCGACAAAACGAACGTTAGTACATATGGAATAGTACTAGTATGAAAACTAAACATCCCCTCAATAGAATGAGTAACAGTACAATGATAAATAAATATGGAATCAATGAAGGCCTCATCAATATTAAAGTACCATGTTAGGAGAAAGAATAGATTTCAAGCAAGTTTCAATATTTTAAGTTGGGCTTACCGATACACCACCGTGGTTTTAGCACAGAATCTCAGCCCGATCGACTAAGTCGTCTCACCCCGAGACGTCCACTCATAATACTACCATGTGCGCGGCATAGCATCCGATCTCAGCCCGACCGGCTAATCCGTCTCACTATAATGCCGTGTGGGTCGACGTCACCTCATATTCTACTAGTAATCATCTATCCCATTTAAGGGGCATTATCTCAACATATCTGTCTCATCCCATATTCGGAGCAAAACGTTCACCACCTCACACATGGATTTTACCCCTCACTCACTTGTACATCGACACATGTAGTTTCGGGGTTAGGTTATTTCAACCTACCCTTCCTCGGTGACTAGACGATACTCCCAAGGCATTTATTATTTAAAGAATTTACACCTCATTTCAATGTATTTTACACTTCTATTCATTTCATTGGCACTAATGGCCTCTATTGTAATATCATTCTCGGTACATTGGTCATGTTTCATATCTCGTGCTCACTTCTTTTGCTTTTAAACACCATCAAGGATTATCAACAACAAGATATTTCTATTCAAGACTTTAAGTACACATGTGAGCAAATAAGAGTTCTTACACAATTCGACATGATAGCTTTCATTAGAATCACGTTTTGAAGTCATAACATATTAAAACATAGCCCATACTTAGATCACATTCTCGAAGGATGAAGTAATAAGATAAAAGCATTCAGAATAGTCAAATTTGTAATGATCAACTCAGGCCTTACAAGAGTATCGTGGGATTCAATCCTAAGAGAGAAGTTTAGCCAACATACCTCGCCTTGAGCTTCCTTAAATTACTACAATATTTCGAAAATCTTATCCACTTCGATTAATTTGGAAATATAACAAAATTGAACACAAATTAGGAAGGAGTTCATGGTTCTAGCCCATTTGAGCATTTTGTCAAACAATAGGTGGGCATTATGATTTCAAGGTCCTACTATGGTGGATTCCTTCATCCCACTACCCAAAGTCTACCCAATTGAGCTTAACAATCTTCCCACAAACCTTGATAGTACATGCATGCATAATGAACAACTCCCACACCCAAGAATTGCTTTTCTCATTACCTATTTTCAGTTGAATCCCGAAATTGAGGGCTAGGGAGTAGAATCTTACCTCTAGGATGAAGACCTAGTAAGTTTTCTTTATTAATTCTCCAAGCCTTGAGCAAGAATTGATGGGCAATTAGTTTAGGAACCCCCTCTCACTCTAGCGCACTTCCTCACTCTCAAAATATCAGATTTGTACTTTACAAATGGCCCTTAACGTCTATATATCGAAATAGGGCCAGGTTATAAAAACTAGAAAATGGACCCTCCGAACACAGCTCTGCGGTCACAGAGTGGACCGAAGAATGGATATGCGGTCCGCAAAATGGGCTGCAGAAGTGACGTCGAGAACTGGGCTGTTCGGTTCAGGTCTGCGGCAGTTCTGTGGTCGCATATTGCGCCGTAGAACACCCCTCCGAAAATCTTCATGCTGGCTCTGTGATGGATTGTGTGGCCCACAAAATCATTATGCGATCGCATATTGGACCGCAAAACGACCCTCCAAAATTGGCCATTTTTCTGTTGCACTCTGCGACCGATCTGCGACTCACAGCGTGATTCTGCGGTCTCATAGTGGACTGCAGAAATGCCCTTCTCTGCCAAAAATTTTCTTCAACTCCCCAATGCACTGTTCAACCCAAAACGTCCATACCATGACAAGCTTGCTCGCTGCGAAGAAACTCTACAATTATCAACATATATTGGCATCACGAAAACTCGAATTCTAGGTGAAATATTTACGGGGCCTTACATCCTTCCCCGTTTAAGATAATTCGTCCTCGAATGAGGGTCAAAATCCACCATTAGTATCCAATGTGACTCAACTGCTATTTCACATACCAGCAGTTCCAAATTTTTGGCTAACTCCCTAAATGTCCAAAACTTTCGGTAGAGTTTCCCCTATAACTGGGCCAATCCACTTGTCAGAGAATCCCAGAAACCAATCCTAACAACATATACATAATCAATCAGCGCAACATAACATGGAATTAACACCAACCGTGGCCTCATAGACAATATATTACCAGAAAGGAACACCCTTAACATAAATTGTACAAGTGATACATAATAATAATTCATAGGGGAAAACTTCATAGAAACGATTACATAGCTATTCAAACAAATGAGGGTACTTCTTCTTCATTTCTTCCTCGGCCTCCCAGGTGGCTTCTTCAACCTGTTGGTTTCTCCATAGCACTTTCACGGATGCAATCTCTTTATTTCTTAACTTTCAAACTTGCCTATCAAGAATGGCAACTGGAATTTCTTTATAAGTCAATTCCTCATTAACCTCAGTAGTCTTAACCGGAACTGTAAGGCCACATGAAAGTTTTCCTAAATACCAAGGTTCCCTGATGCCGAGGTAGGCGTAGAGGTAAATACGCGGTTCAGACTTTTTGGATTGAACAGTGCGCTGGGGAGTTGAGGAAATATTTGGCAAAAATAAGCATTTTTGCGGTCCATTATGCGGCTGCATAATCACTCTACGGGCCACAAAATGGCCGCAGAGTGAAGCAACTACTTGGTCCATTTTTGATGTCAATTTCGCATCCAGTTATGCGACCGCACAACCATTTCATAGGCCACACTTTTGTCTTAAAATCAGCCTTAGAATATTTGCGGAGGGAGGTTCTGCGGGCCGCATAACTACTGCAAACCTAGTCAGATATTTTTCCAGTTTTTGGCACCAAATTATGCAGCCGATATGCAGACCGCATATCCATTCTGCGATCGCATATGCGACCACATACCCTGTTCCGGAGCTTCATTTTTGGATTTTTATAACCCGACCCTACTTCGTTAATTAGACATTTTGTCCCATTTTTGAGCTAAACTCTGACATTTTGAGAGTGAGAGAGTGCCATATAGTGAGAGAGTGATCTTCAACAAATTGTCCTTCAATTCTTGCTCGAATCTTTGAAGATTAACAAGGAAAACTCACTAGGTCTTCATCCTAAAGGTAAGATTATACACCCTAACACTTAATTTCAAATTTTGTCTAGAATTGGGTAATTAGTAAGATAATGTTTGGGCATGGGAGTTGTTCATCTTGCATGCATGTGTTATCAAAGGGTGTAAGAAGGATGTGAGCTAAAAATGGTAGAGAATGGGTTGGGGAATGATGGAATCTTTCACAAATTGGCGTTAAAAACCTTAATGCACACCTAGTGCTTGATAATATGCTCAAATGAGCTAGAATCATGATTATCTTCCTAATTTTGGTTCAACTTGTTATATTTCTAAAATAGATTGAAGTTGCTAAGAATTCTGAAACATTTTAAAAGTTTAAGGAAGCTCAATTGAGGTATGTTGGCTAAACCCCCTTCTTCTTAGAATTGAATCCCACGGTGTTCATGTAATTGGTGTAAGTCCCAAATTGATCATTATAGAATTGGCTATTCCTAATGTGTTTGTGTTGAAGGATGTATGTTCAATATTTATCTAAATTCTTCATCATGTCATCTTGCCATTTGAGGATGTGTTCAAAATGTGGAATATGTGTTAGAAATGTTAAGACTTCATGTCAAGATCGAATAAAGGTTGTTATGCCAAATTGTATGAAAAGCTTCTATGTGCCTAAGATTCCCAAATTGCTCATATGTGAATTTAATGTCTTGAATAGGAAACCTTATTGTTGTTGATAATGATAATGATGTTTGAATGTGGAAAGGGGAACTGGAATTATGCAATACGACCAAGTGCCAAGAATGACTTCATAATTTTAGACACTAGTGCTAATGAATTAAAAGGATGTGGAAAGAAGTATGATGTGAGATGATTGACTGAAAAAGGTAATGTATCAGGTGAGACGACCTAGCCGATCGGGACGTGATCGGACGCCATGCCGCACACATGGTGATAATTGTGCTGGAAATTATAATAAAATTTGGTTATGGTTGATGTCTCAAATGAGACGACCTAGCCGATCGGGTCGAGATCGGACTCCGTGTAAGAATACAGAGGTATTGTGAATTATGGTATATAGGCTCTAAAGATCACCCAACCTAATAACATGGAAATTGACTCGAGAACTTATGTGATCCTTACTCGATGTTTTAGTATTGTTTGAAGCTCTTATTGAACTCATGACTGTTTTCCCCTTGTATTATTATTCATTCTATTAAGATGGTGTTTAGTTTTACATACTAGTACTATTCGACAGTACTAACGTCCCTTGTGCCGGGGGCGCTGCATCTTTAAATGGATGCAGGTAGTTCCACAGCTGGCAGTGTTGATCAACGATAGTGGTACACCCTCTTTCCAACTGACTTGGTGAGCCCCACTTCATCCCGGGGTCATGTATTGTATCTTTTGTTCATATTATTATCACGTTTTGAGGTATAGATGGGGCCTAGTTGCCGACACTATCATAACACTCTTTTGTATGCTTTAGAGGCTCCGTAGACACTACGTGGGTTTTACATGGGTGCTAGCAAAGTCAAACAGATTATGTTGTGTTTTGATCTCTTGTTCCACTCGAATCATAAGAATGTGTGTATCTTGAAACTTAATAATGATGTAACTAATGAGACGATTTAGTATTATATATATGATTTTTCTACTGTCTAATTAATGAAATCATGTCTTCTCTTGATCATGGGTGAGTTGGGTAGAAAGTATTTAATAGGCTTGCTCGACCGGGTTCACTCGGTTGAGCGCCGGTCGTGCTTCCCGAGGTTGGGGCATGACAAACTTGGTATCAGAGCCTAAGGTTTTAAAGTATCCTAGGATGTCTCAGAGCCGTGTCTAGTAGAGTCCTCCTTATCGGTGTGTTGTCGACCACATTTATAAGTTGGAGGCTACTTGGACATTTAGGAATAATACCCTTCTTTGATATTCTGGATCGTGCGATGAAACTAATTTTGAAACTGTTCCTCCTCTAATTCGTGCATTCTTTTAACTTTTAGTACTTGACACCTAAGAAGAGAGCAAGAACTAGCCAAGGAGCCAATGCCGCCTCAGGAGTGGCAGTTGACCCTTTATTTGGTGATGCGGGTGAATACCCGAGGGGTGAGGATAATCCCCTGATTGCTACACTGCCTGATTCCACTACACCTAACCAAGCCATACCAGTTCCTGCACCTACTGAGGGTGCAACGATTCCTCCAACGGATATTCCGATTCCACCTCTAGCCCTAGCTTTCGATTTTGGTATTTCCGACGGGGATCTTAGGGGAGCTATCCAGATGCTGACACGGATAGTGGCTTTTCAAGCCCAAAGATCAAATGTTTCACCCACTTCTTTTAGCCAACAAAGGGATTCTAGTGGTTCCAGGGTGAACATGTTTCTTCAGTTGGATCCTCCGGTGTTCACGGGTGCTAATCCCGATGAGTACCCATAGGACTTCATTGATGATATGCATAAGACTCTCCGGGTTATGCGCGCTACTGAGACGAAGGGAGTGGAGTTTCCCGCTGGCCTATTCTTGGTTTGAGCTGTGGGAGGACTCTCGGGAGGATGGGAGCCCTCCAGCGAGGTGGAGTGAGTTTGCCGACGCTTTCATGGACCATTTCTTGCCTGCCGAGACTAGGGCAACTCATGTCATAGAGTTTGAGAACCTTAAACAAGGTAGTAAGAGTGTGTGGGAGTATCACATGGAGTTTGCGTGCCTATCAAAATATGCCATTCTCATGTTGCCTACTATGGAGGCTAGAATGCGCCGGTTTGCGCAGGGCCTTAGCCCCTTGGTTATCAATGAGGCCAAAACAACTGCCTTGAATTCTGATATGAAATATGGGAAGATGGTAGCATTTGCTTAAGCTACAGAGAACCGTAAGTTGAAGAACATGATGGAGCGAGAGGGTAGCAGCAAGGCCCGGTCCGCGGGCAACTTTGGGGAGTCATTTGGTGGGGGAAGATCAGCTTTTAGGGGAGGGTCATCAGGGCCATCCCAGTCTTTTGCTCAGTTTTCAGCCAGTGCACCGCCAGCAGGGCCTAGTCAGTAGCATGTGAGTCATTTCTAGCCCAATCAGGGCAGCATGGGACCCCACTAGCAAGGCCGATCAGGAGGGAGATTCCAGCAGCAGCGGAGGCCCCCATTCCCAGGTATGGGAAGATGCACTTAGGGATCTGCTACATAGATCTGCCCATATGTTACAGGTGCGGATTGAGGGGTCATATTCAGAGGGAGTGTCGTTCATCCCGCCAGGGTGTGGGCAGGGGCACAACACATCCATCCAGTTCTGCAGCTGCTACACCTTCAACACCCCCTCTAGCTCGAGGCACTCCAGCACCAGTAGGGCGTGGTGCAACTAGGTGTGGTGCGCAGAGTTCAGGAGGACCCAACCATTTTTGTGATATGAGTGGTCGCCAGAGTGCAGAGGTTTCTCCAGATGTTGTCACAGGTATATTGACTATCCAATCTTATGATGTATATGCTCTTATTGATCCCGGTTCCACATTGTCCTATGTTACCCCTTATGTTGCTATGGAATTTGGGATAGAACCGGAATGGCCTTATGAGCTATTCTCTGTATATACTCCGGTTGGCGAGTCTATTGTGGCCGCACGAGTTTATAGGGGTTGTGTTGTCACCGTACGTGGTCGGGACACCGTGGGCGATCTCATTGAATTGGGGATGGTCGATTTTGATGTAATTATTGGAATGGATTGGCTTTATTCATGCTTTGCCAAGTTCGATTGCCGAACTAGAACTGTGAGGTTTGAATTTCCAAATGAGCCAGTTGTTGAATGGACGGGGGTTAATGTGATGCCAAAAGGTAGGTTTATTTCTTCCCTTAAGGGCACGAAGATGATTAACAAGGGGTGTATCTATCATTTGGTCCGGGTTGCGGACACTGATGTTGAGGCACTTACACTTGAGTCCGTGCCTGTTGTGAATGAATTTTCGGGAGTCTTTTCGGATGAACTCCCTGGGATCCCACCAGACAGGGAGATTGAGTTTGGGGTTGATGTGATGCCAGACACACATCCTATACCTATTCCACCCTACAGAATGGCACCAACAGAATTGAAGGAGCTAACAGAACAATTGAAGGATTTGTTAGATAAGTGTTTCATCCGACCGAGTGTGTCACCATGGGGCGCACCAGTTCTCTTTGTGAGGAAGAAAGAAGGATCACTGAGGATGTGTATTGACTACCGGCAGCTAAACAAAGTCACAATAAAAAACAAATACCCATTGCCAAGAATAAATGATTTGTTTGATCAGTTACAGAGCTCTAAGTACTTCTCCAAAATTCATTTACGATCCGGGTATCACCAATTGAAGATCAGGGAGCAGGATGTTCCGAAAACAGCTTTCACGACCCGGTATGGGTACTTTGAATTCTTGGTGATGTCTTTTGGGCTAACAAATGCCCCGACAGCTTTCATGGATCTTATGAATCGAGGTTTCAAACCGTTTCTCGATTCCTTTGTGATAGTATTCATTGACGATATTCTTGTGTATTCACGAGGTCGAGAGGACCATGCCGATCATCACCGGGCAGTTTTGCAGACTCTTCATTAGCACTAATTGTACGCAAAATTTTCAAAATGTGAATTTTGGCTCGAATCTGTCACATTCTTGAGTCATGTTGTCTCCAGAGAGGGAATTAAGGTTGATCCTCAAAAGATTGCAGCGGTGAAGAATTGGCCTAGACCTACAACACCAACTAAGATTCGCAGTTTCTTGGGCTTAGCTGGGTATTACAGAAAGTTTGTGGAGAGGTTTTCTACTCTTGCCTCTCCATTGACTAAATTGACGCAGAAGGCAATTAAGTTCCAATGGTCAGATGCTTGTGAAAGGAGCTTCCAGGAGTTGAAATTGAGATTGACTATGACACCAATGTTGACTCTACCAGACAGTACAAATGGGTTTGTAGTATATTGTGATGCTTCGAGAATCGGGTTTGGGTGTTTATTAATGCAACATGGCAAGGTAATAGCTTATTCTTCTAGGCAACTCAAGAATCATGAGGAGAACTATCCAACACATGACTTAGAACTTGCGGCGGTAGTTTTTGCATTGAAGATTTGGCGTCATTATTTTTATGGGGTCCACGTGGATGTATTCACGGACCACTAGAGCCTTCAATATATTTTCAAACAAAGGGAGCTGAATATGAGGCAGAGAAGATGGCTTGAGTTACTTAAGGATTACGACATCGATACTCTATATCACCCGAGGAAAGCCAATGTTGTGGCGAATGCTCTTAGCCGGAAATCTATAGGTAGTTTGGCTCACTTGGAGGCATGTCAAAGGCCATTGGCCAGGGAGGTTCACCAGTTAGCTAGCTTGGGAGTTCGTCTTGCGGACTCCATTGAAGGAGGGGTGACTGTACAAAATAGGGCTGAATCATCACTTGTTGTGGAAGTCAAAGAGAAATAGTACAACGATCCATTATTGGCACAACTAAAAGAGGGGATTCATAAACATATGACCATGGACTTTTCTCTTGGCATGGATGATGGTACATTAAGGTACCAAGGGAGTCTATATGTTCCAAATGTAGATAGTCTCCAGGAGAGAATCATGACTGAGGCTCGCACTTCTAGGTATTTCGTGCACCCAGGTTCTACAAAAACGTATCATGATCTTAAGGAAGTCTATTGGTGGAATGATATGAAAAGCAATGTAGCGGACTTTGTGGCGAGATGTCCAAATTTTCAGCAAGTGAAGGCCGAACACTAAAGGCTTGGTGGGTTAGCCCAAAATATAGAAATTCCAATGTGGAAGTGGGAAATGATTAATATGGATTTTATGGTAGGACTACGACGCACTCCGCGCAAGTTTGACTCAATTTGGGTGATTGTGGATCGGCTCATGAAATCAACACACTTCTTGCCAGTTAAATCTACCGACACAGCTGAACAGTATGCTCAGTTGTATATCAAGGAAATAGTGAGGCTGCATGGCACTCCAGTTTCTATCATTTCCGATCGAGGGGCTCAGTTCATGGCAAACTTTTGGAAGAAATTCCAGCAAGGTTTGGGTAATCAGGTGAATCCTAGTACAACCTTCCATCCACAGACCGACGGTCAAGCAGAGAGGACTATTCAGACACTTGAGGACATATTGCATGCTTGTGTCCTTGACTTCAAGGGTAGCTGGGATGATCATTTTCCACTCATAGAGTTTGCTTATAACAACAACTTTTATGCTAGTATTCAGATGGCACCATTTGAGGCATTATATGGTAGGAGATGTAGATCTCCCATTGGGTGGTTCAAGATTGGGGAAGCAGAGTTAATAGGGCCAGACCTCGTACATCAGTCTATGGAAAAAGTTAAGATCATTAAGGAGCGATTGAAGATTGCTCAGAGTCATCAGAAGTCCTATTCGGATGTTCGTCGTAGGGATTTGGAGTTCAAAGAAGATGATTGGGTATTCTTGAAAATTTCCCCCATGAAAGGTGTAATGCGATTTGGTAAGAAAGCGAAATTGAGTCCAAGGTATGTCGGACCGTACAAAATCATTCAGAGGATTGGTCAGGTAGCGTACAAGCTTGAGCTACTACCTGAGATGTCATTAGTGCACCCGGTGTTTCATGTGTCTATGTTGAAGAAAGTAGTTGGATATCCGAAACTCATTGTTCCGGTTGAGACTATTGAGCTTAATGAGGAATTGAAGTATGAGTGACGAATCAATAATAGAATCTGGAATCTCTTCATACTTCAATTCCTCATTAACCTCAATAGTCTCAACCGGAACAATGAGTGACGGATCTCCAANAAATGATTAATATAGATTTTGTGGTAGAATTACCACGCACTCCGCGCAAGTTTGACTCAATTTGGGTGATTGTGGATCGGCTCATGAAATCAACACACTTCTTGCCAGTTAAATCTACCGACACAGCTGAACAGTATGCTCAGTTGTATATCAAGGAAATAGTGAGGCTGCATGGCACTCCAGTTTCTATCATTTCCGATCGAGGGGCTCAGTTCATGGCAAACTTTTGGAAGAAATTCCAGCAAGGTTTGGGTACTCAGGTGAATCTTAGTACAACCTTCCATCCACAGACCGACGGTCAAGCAGAGAGGACTATTCAGACACTTGAGGACATATTGCATGCTTGTGTCCTTGACTTCAAGGGTAGCTGGGATGATCATTTTCCACTCATAGAGTTTGCTTATAACAACAACTTTTATGCTAGTATTCAGATGGCACCATTTGAGGCATTATATGGTAGGAGATGTAGATCTCCCATTGGGTGGTTCAAGATTGGGGAAGCAGAGTTAATAGGGCCAGACCTCGTACATCAGTCTATGGAAAAAGTTAAGATCATTAAGGAGCGATTGAAGATTGCTCAGAGTCATCAGAAGTCCTATTCGGATGTTCGTCGTAGGGATTTGGAGTTCAAAGAAGATGATTGGGTATTCTTGAAAATTTCCCCCATGAAAGGTGTAATGCGATTTGGTAAGAAAGCGAAATTGAGTCCAAGGTATGTCGGACCGTACAAAATCATTCAGAGGATTGGTCAGGTAGCGTACAAGCTTGAGCTACTACCTGAGATGTCATTAGTGCACCCGGTGTTTCATGTGTCTATGTTGAAGAAAGTAGTTGGATATCCGAAACTCATTGTTCCGGTTGAGACTATTGAGCTTAATGAGGAATTGAAGTATGAGTGACGAATCAATAATAGAATCTGGAATCTCTTCATACTTCAATTCCTCATTAACCTCAATAGTCTCAACCGGAACAATGAGTGACGGATCTCCAACCACCTTCTTCAACATGGATAGATGAAACACCGGGTGCACTAAAGACATCTTTGGAGGTAGTTCAAGCTAGTAAGCCACCCGACCAATCCTCTGAATGATTATGTATGGTCCAACATACCTCCAACTCAACTTCCCTTTCTTCCCAAACCGCATTATGCCCTTCATGGGGGAAACCTTCAAGAATACCCAATCATCCTCTTTGAACTCCAAATCCATGCGACGCACATCCGAATAAGATTTCTGACGACTCTGAGCAGTTTTCAACCATTCCGTGATGATCTTAACCTTCTGCATAGCCTGATGCACGAGGGTCTGGACCTATAAACTCTTCTTCCCCAATCTCAAACCATCCAATGGGAGATCTACATCTCCTACCCTATAAATCCTCGAATGGTGCCATCTGAATACTAGCATGATAATCGTTGTTTTAGTCAAATTATATGAGTGAAAATTGATCATCCCAGCTGCCCTTGAAGTCAAGAACACAAGCACACAACATATCCTCGAGCGTCTGAATAGTCCGCTCTGCCTACCCGTCTGTCTGCGGGTGAAAGGCTATACTAAGATTGACCTGAGTACCCAAACCTTGCTAAAATTTCTTCCAAAAATTAGCTTTGAACTGTGTCCCTCGATCTGAGATAATAGAAACTGGAGTGCCGTGCAACCTGACTATTTTCTTGATATACAACTGAGCATACTGTTCTGCTGTGTCAGTAGCCTTAACAGGTAAGAAGTGAGCTGATTTCGTGAGTCAATCCACAATTACCCAAATCGAGTCAAACTTGTGAGGAGTGCGAGGTAGTCCTACCACAAAGTCCATATTGATCATCTTCCATTTCCACATCAGAATTTCTATGTTCTGTGCCAACCCACTGGGCCTTTGATGTTCGGCCTTTACTTGTTGACAATTTGGGTCTTTCCAAAAAGTCCGCTACATTCCTCTTCATATCATTCCACCAGTAGACTTCCTTAAGGTCATGATACATATTTGTAGGGCCCGAGTGAACGGAATACCTAGAAGTGTGAGCCTTGGTCATGATTCTTTCCCTGAGACCATCTACATTTGGAACACATAATTGCCCCTGGTACCTTAGTGTACCATCATACATGCCAAGAGAAAAAGCCATAGTCTTATGTTTATGAATCCCCTCCTTCAACTGTACCAACAATGGATCGTTTATTGCTTCTCCTTGACTTCTACCATAAACGACGATTCAACCCTATTTTGCAAAATCACCCCTCTTTCACTAGTGTACGCAAGGAGAACTCCCAAGCTAGCCAACCAATGAACCTCCTTAGCCAACGGCCTTTGGTATGACTCCAAGTGAGCCAAACTACCCATAGATTTCCGGCTAAGAGCATCCGCCACAACATTAGCCTTCACCGGATGATATAGAATATCGATGTCGTAATCCTTGAGTAACTCAAGCCATCTTCTCTACCTTAGATTCAATTCCTTTTGTTTGAAAATATATTGAAGGCTCTTATGGTCCGTGAATATATCCACATGGACACCATACAAATAATGACGCCAAATCTTCAATGCAAATACCATCGCTGCAAGTTCTAAGTCATGTGTTGGATAGTTCTTTTCATGATTCTTGAGTTGCCTAGAATCATAAGCTATCACCTTGCCATGTTGCATTAATACACACCCGAGTCTAATCCTTGAAGCATCACAATATACCACAAACCCATATGTACCCTCTGGTAGAGTCAACACTGGTGTCGTAGTCAATCTTGAATTCAACTCTTGGAAGCTCCTTTCACAAGCATCTAACCATTGAAACTTAATCGCCTTTTGCGTAAATTTAGTCAACGGAGAGGCAAGGGTAGAGAACCCCTCCATAAATTTCCTGTAATACCCAGCTAAGCCCAAGAAAGTGCGAATCTCTATTTGGGTTGTAGGTCTAGGCCAATTCTTCACCACTTTAATCTTCTGAGGATCAACCTTAATTCCTTCTCTAGAGACAACATGACCCAAGAATGTGACATACTCAAGCCAATATTCACATTTTGAAAACTTTGCATACAACTTGTGCTGATACAGAGTCTGCAGAACTTCCTTGAGATGATCGGCATGGTCCTCTCGACTCCGTAAATATACCAAAAAGGATTCGAGGAACGTCTTGAAAACTCGGTTCATAAGATCCATGAATGCTGCCGGGGCATTTGTTAGCCCAAAAGACATTACCAGAAATTCAAAGTGTCTATACCGGGTTTTGAAAGCTATTTTCGGAATATCCTGCTCCCTGATCTTCAATTGGTGATACCCAGATCTTAAATCAATCTTGGAGAAATACTTAGCACCCTGCAATTGATCAAAAAAGTCATCTATCCTTGGCAATGGGTACTTATTCTTGATTGTGACCTTGTTGAGCTGCTGATAGTCAACACACATTCTCAGTGACCCATATTTCTTCCTTACAAAGAGAACCGATGTGCCCTAAGGCAACATGCTTAGCCGGATGAAACCCTTCTCGAGCAAGTTATCCAATTGTTCCTTTAGTTCCTTCAATTCTTATGGTGCCATTCTGTAGGGTGGAATAGATATGGACTGTGTGCCTGGCATCACATAAATCCCAAACTCAATCTCCCTGTCTGGAGGGATCCCAGGGAGCTCATTCGGAAAGACCTCCAGAAATTCATTCACAACAGCCACAGACTCAAGTGTAGGTGCCTCTGCATCGGTGTCCGTAACCCGGACCAAATAGTAGATACACCCCTTGTTGATCATCTATGTGGCCTTAACGTAAGAAATAAACCTACCCTTCAGCACCACATCATCCCTCTTCCATTCAATACCTGTTTCTTCGGCAATCAAGTTTGGTAAAACATGAACAAAGCCAGTCCATCCCCATTATTACATCAAAAGAAACTATCCCCAACGCAATGAGATCGACCATGGTGTCCCGATCACGCACCGTGACAACATAATCTCTATAAACCCGCGCGGCCACAATAGTCTCACAAACCAGAGTAGATACAAAGAACGGCTCATGAAGCTATTTTGGGTTCTATTCCAAATTCCATATCAACATAAGAAGTGACATATGAAAAAGTGGAGCCGGGATCAATAAAGGCATATACATCATGAGATTGGACCGTCAATATACATGTGACAACATCTGGAGAAGCCTCTGAACTCTGGCGACCCTTCATAGCATAGAAATGGTTGGTTCCTCCCAAACTCTGCACACCACCCCTAACTGCACCACGCCCTGCAGGTGCTGGAGTGCCTCGAGCTGGAAGAGGTGCTGCGGATGTAGTATGTCACGACCCAAATTAGAGGGCTGTGAGGGGCACCCGGTGCCTTACTCAATCGAGTACCAATGTAACGTATCTTTCTATCACACCATCATGGGTAAATGGGCTAGAAGGGTCGTCATGAGATAATCACAAAAAAACATAAGGGAATACTATACATAGGACTACCTAACATGATATAGAAACTTATACATGTGACATACATGCCTATAAGGCTGACATGATTATTTGTACACTCAAAACATAGGCCGACAAGGCCATACAAGTATCCATATACATGACATCTGTCTACAAGCCTCTAAGAATACATAAACATTATAAAGGCCGGGACAGGGCCCCGCCATACCAATCAATAAATGTCCAAATCATACTGACCAAATAGGCAACTCCAGAGCAAGTAGAGTGCACCAACACCTTCTACTGAGCTGATAGCCTACTAGGAGGACTGTAAACCTATCTATCAAGACTTGCGGGCATGAAATGCAGCATCCCCAGGCAAAAGGGACGTCACTACGAATAAAGTACCGAGTATGTATGGCATGAAAGAAGTATATAAAAGACATGAAAGAAACATGGAGTAAAGAACTCAACTTGTAAGTCTGAATTTCTTTGTGAATCATAAAACATTTATAATGTCATGCATATGCATATAAATGTCATATCTTCATAGGTATATGTGTACATAACATCATCAAGCCTCTAACGGCATCTCATTATATCATCTCGGCCTCTGTAGGCGAAATCATCAACGTATACCAGCTGATCAGGTGGGGGTACGTATATAGCACCATAACCTTTTCCCATACCCCATATACATATAATATATGCGTATATAACGCCATCTGGTCACTGGTCAATGTACATGTATAAATGATTGCAATCTATAAGAAGTAAGTGAATAAGATCTCTCGGGATGTCATAAGATCATTATGCCTTCAGATAATATCATGAAATAAATTTTATCAATTTACGTATTTTCTAAGACCCATGAATATACGATATAATAATAGGATACATGGGGAATCAAGAACATAGTCATCCCTANGACCCATGTACTTCTAAGAATAGAATCATTTGGGAAAGTTCCGCGTTTGCTCATTTTGTTTGTATAGTATAGATCATACCAAAAGGGAAAAAGGGATAGCCTTAACATACCTTTGAAATCTTCTCTCCAATCGTGAACCAAGATCAATATGATCTTCTTACGTCTACAATGAGTAAACTGACTTCACCTTCATCATATAAGCATTGTAACTCTCATATTTCAAAACCAATATTCTACAAGAAAATGGACAGCACCTCCCCTATTTTTACTACATCCCATAAGTTACTAAAAGTCACCAAATATCCCAAATAACAACAATACAATTCGCAATAAGCTCTCTGATTACTTCAATAACCATTTGGAGCGACAAACTCGGTAAACAATTATAGTCTGAAACCCCTTCTTCCTTATAGAATTTATCAACAACATTAACTACCACATATTCAATTATACCTACTAAGTTTCATCCACAATACAACTTTTAAACAACCCCATAACATTCCCACAATTTCAGCAAATCAAAATTTATTTTTATGATTACTAAAACACGTTTTCGACTTGTCTTTTCTTTCAAATCGAGAAACACAACCAACAATATATAATTAAGCCTCTTCTCATATAAAAAAGCCATTAATTCAACTTAAAATTAAGTTCACAACCAGCCAACAGTGATGCCACAACAAACAACATACTACTCTTTTTAAACTCGCAAGTTCTAGTCTTTACGATCGAGCTACAATTCGTTGAAGCTTAGATAAGGGAAAGAGAAGAATAAATTTTCCTTGGAATAAGTAGAACCCACGAAAACTAGTACCTCTGCATCCAAAATAAGTCCCCCAATTCAGCTACAAGAATGAGAAAGGGAAATTAGCAAGCTGTCCGGGTTTTTCGGTACTAGAATCGCTTCGTATCACCCGTAATCACCTAGGGCTTGTGTGGGATTTTTGGGGGAGAAGTTGCAGGGGTTTTCTACTATGTTTTGCTCATGATATTATGTTGAAAATGTGATATAATCATCCCATATAAAGGGTCCCTTGACCGCCCTCAATCTGCCCCTTTTTGTGGATTTATTTTGTCCCTTCATTTAAGCAAGTAGGTGATGCACCTACTTGTCACCTACCAGTCTGCACAGTCACGCAAAAATGTGAATATCTCTCTACTCCAATGTCTTATTGATGAATGATTTAATACTATAGAAAGTAGAATCATAGATCTTCAATTTAGTATGTGGAGCATCCCTTAATTCCAAGTATATTGGGAGAAAAGGGCAGCTACATTTGACCTAATGTTCAACATATTTATGAATGTAACTTGTGATGACCTTTGCCAACTTTTATTCCACAACTCGCTTGACTTCAAAACATAATACACGACTATCATACGACTAATATAACTTATAACATAACCTTCTTATCATGTTAAGAACCGAATATCACCCCAAAGGTACATGTTATAATATTCCCAACTTGTCGACATTTGACGAAACTTATTTTCTTCAATTTGTTTAGATTCCAAGCCTTTCAACCCTCTTGGTACTTGTTATCCATGATCTTAAAGATTTGTAACCTCTAAGGTAACATGATTAACTTACTTTATGTACTGTCAAAGACGATCTCATTTTTGAGCTTGCATCAATTGACTTACGACATACTCTCACGTACGAAAACATGGGGTGTAACATCATTCCCCCCTTTGGAACATTCGTCCTCGAATGTTGATTGATGTGCTTATCAGTCTCATGACCTATAGCTCTTACAAATACTTTAGTATTGTCCTTGCCATCAAGGCAACTGTTTTGTGAATAAATCCAAAGGTCGGTGAATTCCCCTCTTTAGGCCTCTTTCTCACACCGCGACTTGTGATCGGAATTCTTCCAATCTCATAACAGTTACTACCTTTTGTTATGTAGCCCGTACGATTCTAACCTTGTATGTATGCCTATGTGACTCTTCTCTCCTTTTTCCTCCATACTATACCATAACTCTTACTTCGGTTTATTGTTACCGAGGTTTGCTACCCAACTATAGGTTACTCTCTCGCTGCTTATCGTATCTGCATAAATCTAAGTCCTTTAATGCTTTCTCATTATCGTTCATCTTAATAATGACGGCCTAATCTCATCTCATACTTTGGACCTCTATCCTTCTATTGTCGATTCACCTTAATATTAATCTATATTCTACCATTGATAACTTGAAACCTCTTACGTAATACCTTGTCACTAGGGCTCACGTCTCATTGGGGAACATCTGAAGTGATTTGCCTAATCCACCTAGGGACAATACTATACTTCAATAACCGTATTTTATAGCATCCCAACGTGATTCATCTTATGGGAGTATTCTTATCCCGTGCAATTCATGAAATCCATTTTCTTAAAATCATTACTCAATCAAAGGCCTAAACATCGTCCTCTTATATATCACCATTACACCTTTATTCTACTAGCAGGGTAGCATTTCATATCTTCTAATTTCTCCTAGTCTTAGAGTCCTCTAGTTCATCCAGGTTGTACCGAGCTTTATATAACTTATGGAAACCATCAACTCTCTTGTTTTGATGGGTTTAATTCCGAGGACTCACCGATTCTCGTTACCTTCTCACTCACCCTTTCTTATCCTTACTCCCATCTAACTAAAACCTTGTCTCTCTACAATACTTTATCTTGTGAACTACATATATCTATTTATACTACTCGCAAGCTTTAACTTGCTAGCACCATAGATTTCCTTTCGTGCCTTCTCAGTTGTCTTTAAATGTAACCAATTACTTTTCCGGTCGTTCTATCACTTGTTGCATGAATCCTTGGCTTATCTTACTGCCCACGAATACTGGAATTCCCTGTAACTCATATGACCTCTAATAGCACTTTTGATTTTTTTTCTTCCCGCTTATTAGCCATGATAGGTGCCACTTTCTTATGGAATGTATACAGTATTGTAGTGAGACTGTTGTTACAAGACCATTTCTTTTTCAAGTTACTATGCTTAGGTTGAAGCCTTCTTCCTTATTTCCTCAGCTAGTCTTTCGTTGTAGTACTTAGGGGAGACCCTCTGACCGTTGTAAAGCTGCGAGCTTATTACATCATATACCTGACAAAATTTTTGATGTTATTGCTCGCCTATAATTATCCCTAGTTACTTACCTCCACGCCTTTGTGCTTGTAGGGTTGCTTCTGAACTGAAATTTTTGACTGTCTTCCCAATGGCACTCTCTTTTATTTCCATAACACTTATACGGTACCTTTAACTACCCCAACTCCTATCTGAATATTTCTCAAGGATTACAACATTATATCCGCAAAACTAAATTCCCTATATTGTGGTTCACTATGTTTATCTTGCACGATCTATTGATTTATCTGTATCCTCTTGTCTAGCCATAACTATATTCCATGTTATCTCTATTGGGTTGTTTCCTGTGTCTTAGCTTACCTCTCGTAGTGGTTCCTTATGTATCAAGTGTTCATTTGTACTTATTTATCAATAACATCCTGGGCGGGAACCCTTAGTGCCTCTCCCCGACGTCGTTCTTGCATAATTTTCTGGAGTCGTAACATATCTATAAGATCTGAATAATTGCAATCTCATTCCTTTCACCTTTTTACCGTATTCTTACTTTACTATTCCACAGTGACCTAAATCACATAACTCCAACTTAATACCATATCACACCATCTTCTCCTTTTAGGGGAGCACTAACATTTAATGCTATGAGGATTTACCTATAAATGTTTTACCTCTTCATCTTTGGCGTCTTTTCACATATTCACTAACTCTTACTCGCCTTGTGGTAATCCTTCTATACCAGGGATAACTGAATTTCTTACGCACGAAAGTGACACCTAGTGTAACTGGCACACTTAGTCCCTTAAGCTTAACTCTTCTCACAATGCTTGCTTTAGGGAAGCGCCTTCCTGAATGACCTTTAAAGGTTATTCTTTTGTTGTCCATTCTATTATTACCGGAACGCGATCTCTGAATTTTCACGATGTCGACTATTATCAAATCCTCTGATCCCTAATTCATGTTCAGTTTTATCTTGTTTACTAGACCATACTAATTCCTGTTACTACAGGGGGTC
This sequence comes from Nicotiana otophora, assembly GCA_000715115.1. Classification (NCBI taxonomy): domain Eukaryota; kingdom Viridiplantae; phylum Streptophyta; class Magnoliopsida; order Solanales; family Solanaceae; genus Nicotiana; species Nicotiana otophora. Next base: position 68,819 of record AWOL01S0005322.1, on the reverse strand, counting down.
TAACTTAGCCTTCTAGTAATCACGTTGGAGTCACCAACTCATTTCTCGAAATGAGGATATGACCTTTGGCCTATACTCTTTTATTCTCTCAAGGCCTGTCACCTCTTGTCTTTTTCTTCACTCCACTATAGATTCTGTCGTCGTGTCATATTTTGACTTACCGTTATCACCCATTTATCACGTCTTACTCATAATGCTTCATTTACTCTCTTCTTATTCTCCTACTAATATTTCTATCTATCACCTTATTCTGAAAACTTCAACAAAATATTCTTTCGGTTTTAGCTCTCTTTGCTCCATCTACTGGCTCTACGGATTGCCTAACATTCTCTCTTGACTAGGGATGGGAGCCATACTAAGGTAAATATTTATCCCTTCTAGGACCAATGCCCATCTTATGAATTTTATGAACATGCTAGTATTCATATCTAACTGTACTATTCTAGACTGCACCATCTGGGTGTCTCACAAGGAGAACTATTACCATGTTTGCAATATCCCTCCATCTGAAGTATGGACTATTCACAACCTTATGCACTTCAGTATCTCTTACCTTTTTCACCTTGCTTTTTTTACTTGTTAAAAGTTGTATCTACCTTCTGATTCTTTCGTTGCTTTTTACCACATAGATGGATAGATATTTATGCCTTAGGGATCCTATTAGAGAAGCTTACACATCTTAGTACACACATGATCTGCTGAAGACCTCATATTTACTCATCATAAACATGATGAAAAATCGAATTCCTCTGATTCAACTCTTCCACAACCACATTCAATCTCTTACCAACGGTCTTTCTAGAAGTAGGTATCATTGTATTACGAATAAGATAGAATTGAGGAGTTTGAATTCTTACAACTGAGCTTTACCACACGATCTAGAGTAAGAAGAAATAGTGACAATCCTATATGCCCTATAGCCTCCTGCTTATAAGTGTGGTGCACAAGACACCTATAAACAAGACTCTACTAGACACAGCTTGTAGACTCTCTAGGACAGAACTGCTCTGATACAACTTTTATCATGACCCAAATTGGAGGGCTGTGAGGGGCACCCGGTGCCTTACTCAATCGAGTACCAACGTAACGTATCTTTCTATCACACCATCATGGGTAAATGGGCTAGAAGGGTCGTCATGAGATAATCACAAAAAAACATAAGGGAATACTATACATAGGACGACCCAACATGATATAGAAACTTATACATGTGACATACATGCCTATAAGGCCGACATGATTATTTGTACACTCAAAACATAGGCCGACAAGGCCATATAAGTATCCATATACATGACATCTGTCTACAAGCCTCTAAGAGTACATAAACATCATAAAGGCCGGGACAGGGCCCCGCCATACCAATCAATACATGTCCCAATCATACTGACCAAATAGGCAACTCCGGAGCAAGTAGAGTGCACCAACACCTTCTACTGAGCTGATAGCCTACTAGGAGGACTGTCAACCTGTCTATCAAGACTTGCGGGCATGAAACGCAGCATCCCCAGGCAAAAGGGACGTTAGTACAAATAAAGTAGCGAGTATGTATGGTGATAAGTGGGGATTTTGACTACTTATTAGCGCCTTTTAGCTTTTGTTTTAGTCTAAAAGCGTTTAATTGTGTTCCCGAAACTGATGAAATGTGCAAAATTTGCAGGAATATTGGAAGTCGGACTCCCGAGATGAAATCTGACTCAAAAAGTAGTAATCAAAACACAAGGCAACAAAAGGCACAATAGCTTACAAAGTGCGGACCACAGAATTCCATCTGTGGCTGCGAACAATGAAGCAAATCCCAACAGGGTTTCCTAGCAAACTGCGGACCGCACAGAAATTGTGCGGCCGCAAATAAAGAACTGGAGATGAACTTCAAAGGGTGTGCAAATTTCCAAAGTCCAAGTCCCTCAAGAATGCGGACCGTACAAGAATTGTTCGACCGTAAAAGGAGTGCCTTGTGGCCACAGAAGTAAAGATGCGAACCACAGAAAACCATGTTGCGGCCGCATCGATAAATCTGTAGATCACAGAAACAATGCCTCGCGGCCGCAGTGGAGAATTGTGCGACCGCAGAATCCCAGCTCCTGCAAAGATGAAGACTTATGCGGACCGCACATGGAATTGTGCGGCTGCAGAACCCCCCGAAGGGCATTATTGTTCGAAATTTCCAGCCTTGTATAAATAGACGAGTTTCACAAAATTAGGTAAAACTTTTGACATCAACAAGTCCTGAAGCCCTTTTTATTTGCTTCTTTTAGTAGTTTTCTATATTTTGGGATATGTTAACATAGATTTTATCATTTTGACTTTCCAATATGAGTTTAATTAGTATTTCTTCTTCTATTTCTTCAATTTCAGGCATAAGTAGCTAGCTTTTTACTATGGTTGTGACCCAACCCTAGTGTGTAAACCTTATGGGTATCTAATTTAGTTCTCGTTTATGATTTAGTGTTTATTATTTAGCCTTGTTCATACTTTAATTTATGGAATTAATGGTTGCAAACATTAGTTCATGCCTAATTGACTTAGTCTCTACTTGCGAAAGAGAGACTTAGTCTAAGAAAACTTGGCTAATAAGAAATTGGGTCAATCGAGAGATTGATCAACCCAATTAAAAGGTTCAACCTATAGATAGTAATAACCTGACTTGAGATCTTATCAACTATTTTGTGTGATACCCATTTGGACTTAAGAAAGACAAATTGGGCAAAACTACTCCTTGACCGAGAGGTACTGAGTGGGTAATTGAGAGTTGATAGCTATAATACACCTCTACCAACAAAACAAGCATTAAGGTTTATACCCCATTAGGTGAACACCTAGGCGATGGTCATAACCCTAGGCTTTTTACAAACTTGAAAAACAACAAAAACAATAATCTTAGTTTTATTTCTTAACTTTGCAATCTTAGTTTTAACAAAATAGAAATAGAAACAAAACCTATTGGTGGAAGTGTAAATTAAGATAGTTCAAACTCACGTACTAGAGTATATACTCCTAACTCCCATATAAACTCTCTGTGGATTCGATCCCGACTCTTTGTTGGGTTACTATTATTGCAATCGACCCTTTCATATCCTTGTTTTGAAGTGTGATTTGGATGAGATCAATTTTTGGCGCCTTTGCCAGGGAGCTAAAAATGGTGTTAGCTATATATTTGAGGGTGTTTTCGGAATATCTTCTTTTCCTTCCGTGTTACTAACGTATTGGGAAATTGTAGGTGCAACCATGGAAAACAATAAGCTCGGAAACATTGCTTTAGGGGATGTGGACATTGAGGATGATCAAATGGATGAGGTTTCTCTTGAACCTCAAGCCAATAGACGAGGCCGAGTGCCTCAAGACAATGTGCCGCTCCACCCCCACCTCCACTAAGAGTGGCTCCACACTGGGTGTTGCCGAATGAAGGATATGCAAGTGCAATAGTCCCTCCCCATATTAGGGTGGGCAACTTTCAAATAACCAACGTGATGCTCACCTTGCTCGGTCAAAATGCATACAAACATTCGAAGGGGTTCGTGGATACGTGTTGGGGGAGTAAACAAACAAATGTCTCCGAGGATGCTTTGAGGCTAAGGCTTTTTCCTTTCTCTCTACGGGGGAAAGGCTTAGATTGGTTGGAGCGTTTGCCAAACCATTCCATTCATACTTGGGATTAATTGGTAGAGAAGTTTATTTTTAAGTATTTCTCTCCCGGGCACATGTCCATACTTCGGGATGAAATTCTAGCATTCAAGCAAGAGCCCAATGAACCACTACACGAGATATGGGAAAGATATAGAACAATAGTTAAAGAGTGTCCTAATAACGATATGACAGAGAACATGATTCAACAAACCTTCTATCGGGGGATCAACACAACCAACCAATGTGTAGTGAATCAACTTGCCGGTGGGAACTTCATGATTATGCCTTATGCGGAGTCATGTGATATTTTGGATGAGATGGCGGACACTTCTTCAGCGTGGCAATCCCAGGCTAATGTTTCACAAGGTGATCCCAATGTGATTCACCTTCACAAAGAATTGCATGACCATGGGCAAGCCATAGCCGAATTGACCACCACCATGAACCAATTGGAAAAGGCTAAACTTCAAGAAGTGCAAAACCCGAGGCAAGTCAATGCCATGGAGGGAGTAAGCAAACGGAGAACAAACGGAGAACAAGGGGTCCACAAGTGCAACAAAGAGTGGACAATTTTGTGCAAGAATATATTGGGTTTGATTAAGATGACTCTTATAATGACCAAGAAGAATAGGTCTAATATGTGAACAACTTTCAAGGGCAAAGAACTAACTTCCAAGGCCCAAGCCAACAATAATGGCGACCTCAGAACAATCAAGGAAATTAGAATTCTCACAACCAAGGTAATTGGAGTGGAGAAACAATCAAAGCAATTGGAATAACAACAACAATCAAGGAAATTGGAGTGGTGGCAATAATCAAGGGAATTGTCATAACAACAATAATCAAGGCAATTGGGGAGGTCACACCCAAGGAAATCGGGGGTCAGGTTTTCAAAGGCCCCCGATGTATCAACAACCAAGCAACCAGCCTCCTTATCCTTCCCATGGTCCTAGTTCTTCCAACAATGAAATGGGACGTATTGAGAACATGTTTAAGCAAAATATGGATAAGAATTCCGATTTTGATGCTCAACTTGCCTCACACAACACATCAATCCGCAACCTAGAAGTGCAAATGGGGAAAATCTCTCAAGCTCTAAATTCTCGTCCTAAGGGGGCACTACCAAGTGACACGATGGTGAACCTAAAGGGTGGGAACAACATGGGGCATGCCATGGCCGTTACTACAAGAAGTGGAAAGGTGGAAATGCACCCACCTCAAGTCAAAAGCAACTTGTGGACGATGAGCAAGCGGTACTAGAAGAAGAGGTCCCGAGCAATGTGATGAAATCAAATGATGAAGTTCGGATTGATATTGATGACAATGTGGAAGAGACTCAAGAGGAAGTGAACCCAACTAGGGATCATGTTATTGACATACCAGAACCGGTAGTACAAAAGGCAAAGGCACCAGTGCCTAAGCCTCCTCCTCCGTATCCTCAAAGGCTTGCCAAGCAAAATGGCGAGAATCAATTCATAAAGTTCATTGACATGATGAAGAGTCTCTCAATCAATGTGACATTAGTTGAAGCCTTGGAACAAATGCCCGGTTATGCAAAGTTTTTGAAGGATTTGGTGACAAAGAAGCGGTCGATGAATTTTGAAACTATCAAAGTCACTCTTCAAGTGAGTGAAATTGTGTATTCAATGGCTCCTAAATTGGAAGATCCCGGTGCTTTCACAATCCATTGTACCATTGGAAGTGCCGAGTTTGCTAAATCTCTTTGTGATCTTGGGGTAAGTATCAATTTGATACCCTATTAGGTTTTCAAGACTTTGGAAATTGGGCAACCAAGGCCCATGTCACGCCCCAAAAACGAGGAGCGCGACCGACGCTCAACCGAGTGAACCTGATCGAGAAAGCCTGTTAGATTTCATTCTATCCAAACTCATCCACGAATAGAGATAATGCATATTTTCCTTAATTAGAAAAAAGGTGTTCACGTCTACAATACCAATTCATTTCCAATAATTTCATCATTTTTAAAGTCTCAAATGGACAAGTAATACAACCACAACATAATATATATATTTTGACTTTCCCACCACCAATACACAACCCACACTATGTCTACAGAGCCTCTATAAATAAAGAAGAGTACAATGATAATGCCGGCAATAAGGCCCCGGCTATACCTCAAATAGAATACATAAAGTACAAAAGATTCATGACCCCGGAATGAAGTGGGGCTCACCAAGTCAGCTGGGAAGAAGGTGCACTGCTATCACTGATCAATATCTCCTGTTGTGGAACCACCTGCATCCATTTAAAGATGTAGCGCTCCCGGCAAAATGGGCGTTAGTGCCATTGAATAGCACTAGTATGTATAACTAAACACCCTCTCAATAGAATGACAAATAATACAACAAGATTATCATAAAATCAATGAAAGCCTTAATCAACATCAAACCTCAATTTAGGATCAAGACAATGTTCAAATTAATTTCCATATCTCACATTGGGAGATTCTTAGTATCGATATACCATTGTTCACAATACCAATGTTCACAATACCAATGCCACCGTACTTTTAACATGGAGTCCGATCACGACCCGATCGGCTAGGCTATCTCATTAGAGAATCAACCACAATTACTGTCAATATCAATACCACCATAAATTTAGTACGGAGTCCGATCACGATTCGATCAGCTAGGCTATCTCATTAGAGAATCAACCACAATTACTGTCAATATCAATACCACCATAAATTTAGTACGGAGTCCGATCACGATTCGATCAGCTAGGCTATCTCATTAGAGAATCAACCACAATTACTGTCAATATCAATACCACCATAAATTTAGTACGGAGTCCGATCACGATTCGATCAGCTAGGCTATCTCATTAGAGAATCAACCACAATTACTGTCAATATCAATACCACCATAAATTTAGTACGGAGTCCGATCACGATTCGATCAGCTAGGCTATCTCATTAGAGAATCAACCACAATTACTGTCAATATCAATACCACCATAAATTTAGTACGGAGTCCGATCACGATTCGATCAGCTAGGCTATCTCATTAGAGAATCAACCACAATTACTGTCAATATCAATACCACCATAAATTTAGTACGGAGTCCGATCACGATTCGATCAGCTAGGCTATCTCATTAGAGACATCAACCACAATTACTATCATTACCAATTTCCAGCACAATCACCACCATGTGTGCGGCATGGTGTCCTATCACGACCCGATCGGCTAGGCTGTCTTATTTGAGACATCAACCTTTTTATATCAATCATCGCATTTCATAATACTTTCACATCTTTTCATTTCATTGGCACTAGTGGCCATAATTATAAGATCATTCTTGGCACGTTGGTCATATTCAGTATCTCATGCTCACCTTATCAATTTCAAATATCATTATCATCATCAACAACAAATATAATTCAAATCAAGGTGTATAGTACACATGTGAGCAATTTAGAGTCTAAAGCACATAGAGATATTTCACAAAATTTGGCATAATAGCCTTCATTTAAACTTGACTTAAAGTCGAAA
>AWOL01S0005322.1:43940-61383 GCA_000715115.1 Nicotiana otophora | reverse complement strand
CTCATTAGAGACATCAACCACAATTACTCTCAATATCAATACCACTGTCTTTAACACGGAGTACGATCACGACCCGATTGGCTAGGCTATCCATTAGGTACATCGACCAAAATCACAATTTCAATTACAATTTCCAGAACAATAACCACCATGTGTGCGGCATGGTGTCCGATAACGACCCGATCGGCTAGGCTGTCTTATTTGAGACATCAACCTTTTTATATCAATCATCGCATTTCATAATACTTTCACATCTTTTCATTTCATTGGCACTAGTGGCCATAATTATAAGATCATTCTTGGCACGTTGGCCATATTCAGTATTTCATGCTCACCTTATCAATTTCAAACAACATTATCCTCATCAACAACAAATACAATTCAAATCAAGGTGTGTAGTATACATGTGAGCAATTTAGAGTCTAAGTCACATAGAGATATTTCACAAAATTTGGCATAATAACCTTCATTTAAACTTGACTTAAAGTCGAAACGTTATTAATGCACAACCCATATTTTAACACATCCTCAATTGGTAACATAACATGAATAGAGCATTTGGGATGCTTGTTGAACATATATCTTTCAACCCAATCTTACTCGGAATAGCCAATTTCATAATGAATCACTCGGGACTTACATAATTTACATGAATATCGTGGGATTCAATTCTAAGAGAAGAGTTTAGCCAACATACCTCACTTGAGCTTCCTTAAACTCTAAAACGTTCCGGAATTCTTAGCAACTTCAATCTATTGTAGAAATATAACAAATTGAATCAAAATTTGGAAGATGATCATGGTTCTAGCTCACTTGAGCATTTTATCAAACACTAGATGTGCATAAGGTTTCAATGTCCTTTTTATGAAGGATTCCATCATCCCACAACCCAAGCTTTACCATTTTTAGCTCAACAATCTTCCTACACCCTTTGATATCACATGCATGTAAAATAAACAACTCTCATGCCCAAAAATTACCTTGCTAGTTACCCATTTTCAGAAGATTTCGAAATTAGGGTTTAGGGTGTAGAATCTTACCTCTAGGATGAAGACCTAGTGAGCTTCCCTTCTTAATCTTCCAAAACTTGAGCAAGAATTGAAGAAAAATTATTGAAGAACACCTTCTCACTATAGGTCACTCTCTCTCACTCTAAAATATCATATTATGTCTCAAACATGGCCCAAAAAGTGTATTTAACGAAATAGGGCCGGGTTTTAAAAACCCAAAAATGGAGCTATGGAACAGTTCTGCGGTCGCATATGGATATGCGGACCGCATATCGGTCGCATAATTGCTGATAAAATGATCAAAAAAATTGTCTGTGTATGCGGTCCGCATAACTGTTATGCGATCCCATAATGCACCGCATAACATTTATGCGGTCGCATAGTTGACCGCATAATTGCTTCCAACTGACCCAATTAACTGCCTCACTCTGCGGCCATTATGCGGTCCGCAAAGTGATTCTGCGGTCGCATAATGGACCGCAGAAATGCACATTTCTGCCAAAAAGTTTCTTTTACTTTCCGGTGCATTGTTCAACCCAAAAGGTCCGAGTACAATCCTCAAACACGTAAGCCTAGTCCGGCACCATGAAATATTATTTTCTTTGCATATTTTACCGGGCTTTACACTTAAGTACTTCGAAGTTTTTCGGGGTGTTACATTCTCCCTCGCTTAGGATCATTCGTCCTCGAATGAGGGTAAAAATCCGTCATTAGCATCTTATGCAACTCAGTTTGTTTCATACCACATTCGAGCAGCCCCAAATTTGACCAACTCCCAAGATTTCCAAAAAATTCGCCAGAGTTTCCCTTGTAACTAGGCCTATCCACCAGTCAGAGAGCCCCAAAAACACATCCTAACAACATATACGTATGCCAACGATGTAAAATAATACAAAACAACACCAACTGTGGCCTCACAAGCAATTATATTACCAGCACGGAACACCCTTAACATCAAATGTACAAATCATACATAATTTATAGAAAGCAACTCTTAGAATTTTTCATAGATCACAACTTTATAAATACATGGTCATTCAAAGAAATAAGGATACCTTTTCTTCATTTCTTCCTCAGCCTCCTAAGTAGCCTCTTCAACCTGTTGGTTTCACCACAACACTTTCACTGAGGCAATTTCTTTATTTCTCAATTTTCGGACTTGCCGATCAATAATAGAAATCAGAATCTCTTCGTAAGTCAATCTCTCATTTACCTCAATAGTCTCGACTGGAACAATGAGTGTCGGATCTCCAACTACTTTCTTCAACATAGACACATAAAACACTGGGTGTACTAATGACATCTCAGGTGGTAGCTCAAGCTTGTATGCCACCTCACCGATTCTCTGAATGATTTTATACGGTCCGACATACCTCGGACTCAATTTCCCTTTCTTACCAAACCGCATTACACCCTTAATGGGGGAAATTTTCAAGAACACCCAATCATCTTCTTTGAACTCCAAATCCCTATGACGAACATCCGAATAGGATTTCTGACGACTCTGAGTAGTCTTCAACCGCTCCTTAATGATTTAACATTTTCCATAGCCTGATGCACAAGGACTTTGGTGGTCACTTGCTGACAATTTGGACATCTTGCCACAAATTTCTCTACATTTATCTTCATATCGTTCCACCAATAGACCTCCTTAAGATCATGATACATTTTCGTAGAACCTGGGTGCACGGAATACTTAGAAGTGTGAGCCTCGATCATGATTCTTTCCCAAATACCATCCATATTTGGAACACATAACCACCCTTGGTACCTTAGTGTACCATCATCCAAGCCGAGAGAAAAAGACATAGTCTTATGTTTATGAATACCCTCTTTCAATTGTGCCAACAATGGATTTTTGTATTATTTCTCTTTGACTTCCACAACAAGCGATGATTCAACCCTATTTTGCACAATTACCCCTCCTTCACTAGAGTCCGCAAGATGAACTCCTAAACTAGCCAATCGGTGAACTTCCTTGGCCAATAGCCTTTGGTATGCCTCCAAGTGTGCTAAGCTACCCATAGATTTTCGGGTAAAAGCATCCGCCACAACATTGGCTACCCCGGATGATATAGAATATTGATATCATAATCATTACGTAACTCATGACATCTTTTCTACCTTAGATTCAATTTCTTCTATTTGCAAATATATTGAAGGATCTTTTGGTCCGTGAATATGTCCACCTGGATCCCATACAATTAATGACACCAAACCTTAATGTATAAATCACAACCGCAAGTCCTAAGTCATGTGTTGGATTGTTTTTCTCATTATTCTTGAGTTGCCTAGAGGTATAAATGATCATCTTGCCATATTTCATCATAAGTGGAACATCTATATCAGATTTCCCTTTCATATGACCTCCTAGAAATTGAGTTATGCAAAAATTTCCTTGATACGGTTACGATCTTATTAGTACTTGCAACTTATTTTTTTCCAAATTTCTCAACAAAAGACATTACTAGGCTAGTTTTCTTATGTGACCATCTGTTTCAAATGAATAACATCTACTAGCTTGCGTGCACACCCTGATAACATCAACCTGCGTGGCATTGCCTTAATATGTGAAGTAACATCGTGCTCAGACCTTTCTTAGCCATCCTCTTTCCTCAATTCTAAGAGAAACGTTTAGCCAACATACCTCACTTGAGCTTCCTTAAACTCTAAAATGTTCTGGAATTCTTAGCAACTTCAATCTATTGTAGAAATATAACAAATTGAATCAAAATTTGGAAGATGATCATGGTTCTAGCTCACTTGAGCGTTTTATCAAACACTAGGTGTACATAAGGTTTCAATGTCCTTTTTATGAAGGATTCCATCATCCCACAACCCAATCTTTACCACTTTTAGCTCAACAATCTTCCTACACCCTTTGATATCACATGTATGTAAAATAATCAACTCTCATGCCCAAACATTATCTTGCTAATTACCCATTTTCAGATGATTTTGAAATTAGGGTTTAGGGTGTAGAATCTTACCTCTAGGATGAAGACCTAGTGAGCTTCCCTTCTTAATCTTCCAAAACTTGAGCAAGAATTGAAGAAAAATTATTGAAGTACACCTTCTCACTCTAGGGCACTCTCTCTTACTCTAAAATATCAGATTATGTCTCAAAAATAGCCCCCAGAGTGTATTTAACGAAATAGGGTCGGATTTTAAAAACCCAAAAATGGAGCTCCAGAACAGTTCTGCGGTCGCATATGCGACAGCATAATGGATATGCGGACCGCATATCGGTTGCATAATTACTGATAAAATGATCAAAAAAGCTGCCTGTGTATACGGTCACTATGCGGTCCGCATAACTGTTGTGAGATCGCATAATGCACCACATAACATTTATGCGGTCGCATAGTCTACCGCATAATTGCTTCCAACTGACCCAATTAACTGGCTCACTCTGCGGCCATTATGCGGTCTGCAGAGTTATTCTGCGATCGCATAATGGACCGCAGAAATGCACATTTTCGCCAAAAATTTTCTTTTACTTTCCGGTGCATTGTTCAACCCAAAAAGTCCGAGTACAATCTTCAAACACGTAAGCCTGGTCCGGCACCATGAAATATTATTTTCTTTGCATATTTTACTGGGCTTTACACTTAAGTACTTTTAAATTTTCTGGGGTGTTACAACCCACATCTATGAGATTACAAATGGTCGATCGTACCATGAAGAAACCATTTGGAGTGATTGAAGATGTATTGGTTCGTGTTGATAAATTCATTCTTCCGGCAGATTTTGTCATTCTTGATTGTGAAGTGGACTATGAGGTGCCGATTATTCTTGGAAGACCTTTCCTTCCTATGGGGAAGGTTATTGTTGATGTTAAAGCCGGAGAACTCACTTTCCGATGGGTGATGAAAAGGTGGTATTCCACGTGTGCAAATCAATAAGACGACCAAATAGCAATGAAGTGTATTCTTTCATGGACTTGGTGACCGATGTGATTGTTGATGCCACAAGTGCCACAATTAATGTGGGTGATATGTTGGAGGCCATCTTGCTCAACTTTGATGATGACGAGATGGATGGCTTCATGGAATGTGTGAACTCTTTGCAAAGGATGGGGTTGTATAACTATGCACCCCGGAAGCTTTCCTTGGATCTTGAAAATAGGAAAACTCCTCCTATAAAGCCTTCAATTGAAGAGCCTCCTACCTTGGAGTTGAAGCCATTGCCTCCACATCTTCGGTATGAATTTCTTGGCCCTTGTTCTACTTTACCAGTTATTGTTTCCTCTCGTTTGACTAACATTCAGGTTGACTCTACATTGGCGGTGCTCCACAAGAGGAAGAAGGCTATTGGGTGGACTTTGGTAGATATTCGGGGAATAAGCCCCGCATTTTGCATGCACAAGATTAACTTGGAGGAATATGCCAAACCATCTATTGAACATCAAAGGAGACTCAATGAGGCTATGCAAGACGTGGTCAAAAAGGAGATTATCAAGTGGTTGGATGCCGGGGTTGTCTACCCCATTTTTGATAGTTCGTGGACTTCTCCGGTGCAATGTGTCCCAAAGAAGGGGGGATGACGGTGGTCACCAATGACAATAATGAGTTGATTCCCATAAGAACGGTGACCGGGTGGAGAGTGTGTATGGACTATCGCAAGCTAAACAAAGTCACAAGAAAAGATCACTTTCCACTTCCCTTCCTTGGCCAAATGCTTGATAGGTTTGCTGGCCATGCTTTCTATTACTTTCTGGATGGATATTCAGGCTACAACCAAATCCTTATTGCTCCGGAAGATCAAGAGAAAACAACTTTTACATGTCCCTATGGTACTTTCGCCTTCAAGCGGATGCCATTTGGTCTATGTAATGAACCGACAACTTTTCAAAGGTGTATGACGGCGATCTTCACAGACATGGTAGAGGACTACCTTGAAGTTTTCATGGATGACTTCTCGATGGTTGGGGATTCCTTTGATGATTGCTTGGCGAATTTGGATTAAGTATTTGCAAGGTGTGAAGAAGCGAACTTGGTACTAAATTAGGAGAAGTGCCATTTCATGGTCAAGGAAGGCATTGTCCTTGGCCACAAGATCTCAAAGAATGGCATAGAAGTCGACAAGGCAAAGATTGAGGTGATTTCTAAACTTCACCTCCGACTTTGGTGAAAGGCGTGCAGAATTTCTTAGGTCACGCAGGGTTTTACCTACGCTGCATCAGGAAGTTTTCTAAAGTGGTGAACCCGTTGTACAAGTTCTTAGAGAAATATGCAAAGTTTCACTTCAATGATGATTGCATGAGAGCCTTTGAATTTCTAAATTTCAAGTTGACAACCACTCCCATTATCACCACTTCTAATTGGAGTATCCCCTTTTGACCTCACGTGCGATGCTAGTGACGTAGCAGTTGGGGCTGTTTTGGGGCAATGCATCAACAAGATTTTTCATCCGGTCTACTATGGTATTAAGAACATGAATGGTGCCCAAGTCCACTACACTGGTACGGAGAAAGAGCTCCTTGCCATTATGTTTGCAATTGAGAAGTTCTACCCGTACTTGATGGGTGCAAAGGTTATTGTTCATACGGATCATGTGGTACTTCGCTATCTTATGAGCAAGAAAAATTCAAAAGCTCGGTTGATGAGATGGGTGCTATTATTGCAAGAGTTTGATATTGACATCCAAGATCGAAAAGGGAGTGAAAATCAAGTGATGGACCACTTGTCTTGTTTGGAGGAGGAGGGGAGGCCGCATGATGGCCTTGAAATCAATGACTCCTTCCCCGATGAGCAACTCTTGGCTATCTCAATGAAGGAGATGCCATGGTTCGCAGATCTAACAAACATCTTTGTGTGTGGAATCATCCCAGATGAGTTCTCGTCAAATCAAAGAAATACGCTCAAATGGGATTGTCAAGATTATTATTGGGATGAGCCATACCTTTTCCGGATTTGCATGGATGGGGTAATTATAAGATGTGTACCAAAAGAAGAGCAAAGTGATATTCTTGAGGCTTGCCATTTTTTGCCTTATGGTGGTCACCATGGCGGAGCAAGAACGGCTGCCAAAGTGCTAAGCTGCGGTTTCTATTGGCCCACTCTTTACAAAGATGCAAGTGATGTGGTGAAAAGATGTGATGAATGTCAACAGGCCGGTGGAATCTCGAAGAAGAATGAAATGCCTCTCACTACCATTTTGGAGATTGATATCTTTGATGTGTAGGGTATTGACTTCATGGGTCCTTTTGTGAGTTCTTGTGGAAACACCTACATCTTGGTCGCAATTGATTATGTGTCTAAATGGGTTGAGGCCATTGCTCTACCCAACAATGAAGCAAGAAGTGTGGTGGCATTCTTGAAGAAGAATATCTTCACAAGGTTTGGTACTCCGTGGGCTATCATAAGCGACGGGGGGTCGCATTTTTGCAACAAGGCTTTTGACACTTTGCTTAGCAATTATGGTGTCACGCATAAAGTTACAACTCCCTATCATCCACAAGTAGCGGTCAAGTGGAAGTCTCCAACCGGGAGATAAAGAGTATCTTGTCCAAAACAATGAATGCTAACCGGACGGATTGGTCAAAAAAGATTGATGATGCATTATGGGCTTATCAGACTGCTTTCAAAACTCTTATCGGAATGTCTCCATACCGGTTGGTATTCAGCAAAGCTTGTCATCTTCTGGTGGAACTTGAGCACAAAGCCATGTGGGCTCTAAAGAAGTTGAATCTTGGTTGGGATGCAACCGCTAACTTGAGGGTTGCACATTTGAATGAATTGGATGAGTTCTGGTACCATGCCTATGCAAGTTCGTCCTTGTACAAAGAGAAGATGAAGTACCTTCGTGAAAAATACATTCGGAACAAGGATTTCAAGGTGGGCAATCTTGTGTTGTTATTCAACTCACGGTTGAGGATGTTTCCCAAAAAGCTGAAATCTAAATGGAGTGGTCCTTTTGAAATTGTGGGTGTGACACCTTTTGGTGCATTGGACTTGAAGAACAAAAATGATGAAGTATTCCGAGTCAATGGTCACCAGGTGAAGCATTATTTGGGAAAGTTTGATGATGGCCACATTGTGGTGGTGATTCATTTCAAATGATGGTAATTTACTTCGTGCCGCAACCTTAAATCAGGCGCTTCTTGGGTGGCAACCTAGGTTTCTTTTTCTTTTATTTTCTTCTTTTGTATATAGGTGTTATTTTTATGCTAACTAGATTCGAAGTGTGTTGCAGGGATGAGTATACTTTACAAAATTGTGCAAATATTGGCCAAGTGTGGAAAGCATTGCGGACCTCAATTGTATTATGCGGACCGCACAATTTTGGTTACTGCAACAAAAGGTTCTCTGCAGCCGCACAAATACATTGCAGACCGCACAAGTTGAAGGTGGAAAATGTCAACTCTCTGAAGTTGGTCTATCAGAGAAATGGTCGATGTGCGGTTGCGACACAAGTTCTGCGGTCCGCAACAAAACATGTGGCCGCACAACTAATTCTACGGACCGCAAAATGCTAGGGCAACTGAGCCCTCAAGTAACAGAGTATGGACCGCAATGGGAATTGTGCGGCCGCACTCAAGCCCTCTTACTTGGCAGAACCCGTTCACTATAAATAACAAAAGCTAGGGCACTGTT
The DNA here is from genome assembly GCA_000715115.1 of Nicotiana otophora. Classification (NCBI taxonomy): domain Eukaryota; kingdom Viridiplantae; phylum Streptophyta; class Magnoliopsida; order Solanales; family Solanaceae; genus Nicotiana; species Nicotiana otophora. The sequence goes on along the minus strand of AWOL01S0005322.1, from coordinate 52,775 downwards.
TCCTTTTTCCCTCTCTGAGCTCACAAAGTGCACAAATTTGAAATTTTGTGTTAAATTAGCTGCTCACAAGATTAACAACTGTGATCACTTATCTCTTGAACAAATTCATATCTGGTATGCATCATCATCTCGATTAATTTCTTTGAATTTGTAGATTTTTAGTAAAAGTTTGGATCATTTGTTTGATTGAATCTATTTGAACAACCATGTAGGGTAAATATGCAGTAGGTAGACTGGTAAATGCTCTAAGGGGAATGGGTAAGTTGATTTTCATGCTTAGATAGTGTTTTCATGTCAAAATTGTGCAAACATTTGAATCCCTAGGTGAAAACCGACCGTCGGTTCATAATTCTTAGAATCTGCGGCCGCACAAAAAATTGTGCGGTCCGCAGAAGTTAAAGATTAGGGCACTATAATAAGGCATGGTTCTGCGGCCGTAATGCAAAATGTGCGGACCACAGAAATCCCATTGCCGCCACAGAACAGTTTAATCCCTGTGATCAGAGAGTTGTCGATTTGGTGACTGTCAAGTGCGGCCGCAAAGTAAATTGTGCGGACCGCAGAAAACTGAGTGTGGCCACCAAACAACTAATTCTCTATCATCAAAGAGTTGGCATTTTGGTGACATCTCAAGTGTGGCCGCAAAGCAAATTGTGCGGACCGCAACCCAGTTCTACGGCTGCACTGGAAAATTGTGCCGTCCGCAATGCCCATTCTACAGCCGCAATGACAATTCTGCGGACCGCACTTCTCTACCCTTCAATCATATTTCTACAATGTTTTTCACTACAATCTCTGGTGTTTCCTTGCATTCTTTGTGTCTGAAATTAAATTGCAACTAAAAATTGCCTTTGCTCGTTACAGAACATGGTTCGCGAGACCCTTGCATAGTACCCAACAACTTGAAGTTAGAAAGAAGACAGCGGCTGGANGCCGCAATGACAATTCTGCGGACCGCACTTCTCTACCCTTCAATCATGTTTCTACAATGTTTTTCAGTGTAATCTCTGGTGTTTCCTTGCATTCTTTGTGTCTGAAATTGAATTGCAACTAAAAATTGCCTTTGCTCGTTACAGAACATGGTTCGCTCTAGAGGACAAGGTGACACTTCAAAAGGAATGGGTGACCCTTCCCGGGGACGAGGGAAGAGACCCTTGCATAGTACCCAACAACTTGAAGTTAGAAAGAAGATAGCAGCTGGCAGAGGGAGAGGTATAGACCTTTCTGAGACCAGTTCTTATGCCCCATCTCGGGAAGCATCAGAGGGCAACTCAACCTCTGTACATGAGTAGCCAGCTGTCCAATCAAGGCCACCAGGGAGATATCAGCTCAGGGATGAACCGTCTTCATCACATAGCACCTCCGAGGGTTCAGAGAGTGCCAGTCAGGCTTTAGAACCTTCCACTACACCTGTCCCCCAGGCACCAGAGACTTCAGTTTAGGACATCCCAGATGATGGTCGAGGAAGAGATACTACAGTTGCCGACCTTAAGCGATCGAAGAAGAAAGAGGTGTAGGAGGATAGGTTCCTTGGGTGGTGGCCGGTGAGGTCGCTCACTCTTGAACGACATTTCCAATTAAAAGATCTAGAAAAGTACAGCATTGCAGTCTTGAGGCAGTTCCGAAAGCGCAAGGGATGGATGTGGTTCACCTAGAGCGTGGTAGATGCAAAGGAATACCTTGTCCGGGAATTCTACGCCAATGTGGTGCATATTAAGAAAGGGACAAAGGTAACTAAAGTGAGGAACCTCAAGATGCATTTTGACCAACACACATTGAACACCTACTTGGGGTTTGATGATGTCGAGCCCACAGAGTATTTGGAGAAGTTGGCACTTGGGGATGCAGCTCGCCCGTGGCTAGCTGAAATTCTAGCAGCTCCTTGGGCACCACCACCATGGATCACTGCAGGGGTGGCTATTCACAGAAACACTTTGAATTTTGAGGCAAAGGGATGGCAGACCTTTGTATGCAGCCGACTAAACACGTGTCAGAATGAGACAAATCTTCCAATCCCACGGGCAGTTCTAGTCGCCTCCATCATAGCCGGGTACCCGATCAATGTGGGTGACGTGATGTTGGCCAACATCTCTGTGGTCGCCAGGCAAGCTGACACGTCCTATCCATATCCCAACACCATTACTGAGTATCTTACGGATACGAGGGTAGAGTCGAGAGATTTTGATACGAAGGTGCGGGCGAAGAAGCCCTTCTCATGGTACTCGTTGATGGATGCACAAAACCCAAAGAAAAAAGGGTCAGCCGTCTACAAACAGGCCAGTCTAATGAGCCATCGATGGTAGCTATAGAGGCAACTGGCATTCCATCCACTTCAGCCAAGCCTTCAGCTAGTGCAGCGGTTATGCCTCCACCTCCAGCCTCAGTGCCTTCAGCAGCCCCTATTATAGGTTCCACCTCGGCTTTGAGGCTGGTGCCGATGCCTACTGCCCCACTCTCTGCACTACGAGTCTCCCAGACATTGGCGAGCCTCAACAACTGGATGCAAACAACTACTGCAAAGCTGTCTGACATATCCAATACTATTGCAGCACAATCCTCCATTCCGGCACCTTAGATGCCCCCAACAGTAGAAGAAACATTGAAGAAGCTCCTGGAGAACCAGAACACGATTATGGCTACATTGGTGCAGCATGGGTCAGTGATATAAGAACTAGGAAAGGAAGTGAAAAAGATAAGAAAGTCTTAGGCATCCAAGAAGTCAGTGGACAAGCTACGGAGATAGGTTGCCAAGCTTGCGGCAGCCGGAGAGATTCCATTTCGTATATTGATTGACCCACACCATCCAGGCCTAGATCCCATAGCACCTACAACAACAGTTGGCCAGTCTGAGAAGCCAGCTCTGCTACTGACACTGCTAAGGCAGTGCGTAAGATTTTTACCAACCCAGTCACTCCCAGAGTTGAGGACGATGAGATCCAGTTGGAGGAGACTGAGGGTGGTGATGCTGCTATAGACACAAAGATGGCCAAGGAGCCGTAGGGAGTTTTCTTCATTCTTCCCCTTCCTTTACTTTTATTTTGTTAAACATTGAGGACAATTCTTATTTTTATTCAGGGAGATAGAGTTCATTTGATATGACCTGATGATTCTGAGACAATTGGTTTGTAATAACTGACGGTATTCTCTTATTTTTCCTTATTCTGTATATATTCTCTCATCTCTTCTCTCATTATGTATATATCTTCTCTTATTGTGTATATTCGTATTGCTTTCAATAGTTTTTGTTTGTAGCTTCTTCATGTTTGGTTCTCTTACTAGTTAATGTTTAATTTAGTAGCTTCTTTTCTATGTAGTAGCTTCTTTTTGAATTAGTAGCTTCTTTTTATGTTTTAGTGGATAATAAGCCTTTGGTTTTCTTAACGCCACAGTTCTTTTCAAAGGTAGTTTTTGTGTGAACCGGGTGACTCTTCCCAACGATGGATGGCGTGACAATCTTCTTAAGGGACTAAGCCTGTTGTTTTGGTGTTTAGGAAATAATAGTAGTAGTAATGAATAAAAAGAACAAATTAAGTCATGCTCAAAGAGTCAAACATGCTTCACTTGGTACCAACACACTTAACTACGTGTTTATGGTTAGAAACAAGGTTTTTGAAAGAAATAGCTCTAGTTAGTGACTTTGTGACTCTTGTGTTGACTTAGCCAATCATCGAGTGGTTTAGTCGAACCATATTGATTTTCAATCTTGAATATGGTCGTTGTGGGCCCTCGACTACGAAATTTTAAGTTTTGCTTGGCTTGAGAAGTGATTGTAGATTTTCCTTGACCCGCTTAAATTTTTCCATTGCCTACCAACATTGTTATCCTTAGTCAACCCATTTGAGCCTCGAGCCTTTCTCATTTGATAGCCATGTTCCAAGCCTTTACCCGTTTTGGCGTGAACCTCTCTTGATACCCTAGCTTTTCTTAGCACTCTTGTGAAATAATTGGCTAAAAACGTAAGTTTTGGGGAGAGACGAGGAACTTGAAAGAGGTATCAAGGCATAAAAAGAGAAAAGAAATGATGAGAAGGAAAGGCAAGAAAAGGAAAGAACAAAAAGAAAAATACAAAAGAAAGTGAATATGTGGAAAAGTTGAAGGGATTCAAAGAAAAGTAATGATACAAAGCATGAAAAAATCAAGGAGGGAGAAAATGAATGTCATGATCAAGAAAGAGTGATGTTAAGTCTCTCTTGTTCCCCAAGGAAAAGAAAGTGCTTCAAGGAATTGGCAAAGCATGAGCCGAGAATAAAAAATGGAGTGGTTAAGGAAAGGTGAACCCAATCAACCATAGTGTATCCAACCCTGGTCCAAAAGCCTTCATCACATCCCGAAACATCCCTACGTGATTTCAAGCCGAGTGAGCTTACATTAGTGGCGATCTATATGAGGGGCAAGCCTATGGTACTTGAAGCCGTACTTGCGATATTCTCTTGAGAGAGATGAGTGAACCTTTCACAAATCTTTGGATTGAGTGCTAAAATTCTTAAATGATCTAGGCAAATAGAGAGTAGAGGAGGAGGACTTTGGGATCGATAATGACCTACATGAAAGAGAGAGCTTCCTTGATTAATAAAGTCAACTCTTGATGCTCAAGTGTCACATTAGAACTATATATGCATAAAAGTTTAACTGGTCGCCTTGTTGATAATACATAAGTAGTGTGGGTAATTGTTGGTCCCAATTGATGTGTGAATAGCTCACTTTTGATTGGCTGGAATGGCCTTTAATTTGTGTAGGTGGGAACTATTTTATTTGCTTGAGGACAAGCAAAAACTTAAGTTTGGGGGAGTTGATAAGTGGGGATTTTGACTACTTATTAGCGCCTTTTAGCTTTTGTTTTAGTCTAAAAGATTTTAATTGTGTTCTCGAAACTGATGAAATGTGCAAAATTTGCAGGAATGTTGGAAGCCGGACTCCCGAGATGAAATCCGACTCAAAAAGTTATAATCAAAACACAAGGCAACAAAAGGCACAACAATAATAAATAAGCCAATAAGGCCTGCTGCGGCGTGCAACCCGATCTATAATAATAATAATAGTAATAAAGCCAATATAGCCCGCTGCAGCGTGTAGCCCGATCCACAATAACACTCACAAAACGGCTCTCAGGCCCACCTCAGTCATCAATATCTCAAGTCTTAAGGGCTCACAATCTCGTATCGCTTAGCCCAAACAATGATAGCATGCGATGTAACAATGAATGATGAACAGAGCCTAAGATATGATGTGCAAATGAAGAATCATGACTGAGTATATAATTACAGTTAGAGAAGATAACTCAAAACAACAGAAATAGCCTCATTAGGTCTCAACCGAATAAGCACATAGACTAAACATGATTCACATCTCATATAATCAAACAAGTATGGAGAACATGTATGTAACAAGACATAACAGCAAAACAAGTTCGGTCACAGTCTAATAGTCAACTAGAATCATGATTTCCCCGGTGCATGCCCACACTCTCGTCACCTAGCATGTGAATCGCCTCAATACATCTCTTGTAACATAGTTCCCAGGTTTAAATATCCTCAAATCCATGTTTAGATATGTTACTTACCTCAAACAAGCTAAATCCAATATGGAGCAAGCCAAACAATACTCTAGAAATGCCGTAACATGCGTGTCAACCTCCAAATGACTCGAAATTAGCCAAAAGCAACTCAAAAACATCAAATAATGCCAAAGGAAACAAACCCAATCGATAAAGGTTGAATCTTTAATAAAAAGTCCAAAGTCAACCAAAAAGCCAAACCCGGGCTCGCACCCCTCAGAACCCGACAAAACTCATAATCCGACAACCCATTCAGTTACCAGTCCAACCATACTAATTTCACTCAAATCCACTCTAAATCAATGTTCAAAACTCAAAAATGTACTCTAGGGAAATTTAGATAAAACCCCCAATTTCTCTTTCAAAATCATGAATCAAATGCCAAAATCAAAGACGGAATCATGGAATATAATCAAAACCGAGTAGAAAATACTTACCCCATTCTATGTGGTGAAAATCGCCTCCAAAATCGCCAAAATCTGAGATCTATAACTCAAATATGATAAAATCTCTAAAACATTCGAAATTACAGTACTTATAATCACTGAACAACAATACCCATCGCGATCGCGGGATTCCCTTCGCGATCGCGAAGAACAAACTCCACTGCTCAAAATATGCACTACGCGTTCGCGAGACAGACCACATGAATGCGATGCCCAAAGATGCCAAATCTCCACAAAGGCGATATGACTTATGTGAACGCGATTGAGGATCCTTTAGCTGCCAGCTCCCCTTCGCAACTCTACTCGAACGCGGTCATAAGAAGCAACCGCGAAGACCAATCCTCACAGAGCTACGCGAATATGACCTGAAGTCCACGAACGGGATGAAGAATTACCTAACTCTAGATTACACATCGCAACCACATCCACATTAGCGCAATCGCGAAGACCATATCAGACATTAGAAAACCAGCAGTTCAAAATGAAAGGAAATGGTCCAAAATCGATCCTAAACTCACCTGAGCCCCTCGGGACCTCGTCCAAACATACCAACAAGTCCCAAAATATAACACAAACCTAGTCAAGGCCTCAAATCACTTATAGCAACATCCAAACGATGAATCGAGCCTCAATCAAAACTTTTGAACTTTCAACTTTCTAAACTCGTGCTGAACCATATCAAATCAACTCGGAATAACCTCAAATTTTTCACACAAGTTTCAAATGACATAACAAACATTTTCTAATTCCCGAAAAGCAATTCAAATCTTATATCATCAAAGTCAACTCTCGGTCAAATCTATAAGCTTTACTAACCTTCAAATTTCTAACATTCGCCAATTTGTGCCGAAACCTTCTAGAAACATCCAAATGCAAATACGGGCATACACCCAAGTCCAAAATAACCATCCAGACCTAACAAAACCATCAAAACTCAGATGCAAAGTCAAATACGCAAAAGTCAAACTTGGTCAACTCTCCCAATTTAAAGCTTCAAACATGAAAATCATTCTTCCAAACTAATTTTGAATCACCCGAAAACCAAAACCGACGATTCACACAAGTCATAATACATCATATGAAGCTAATCAAGACTTTAAACTATTAAATAGAATTCAAATGCTCAAAATGACCGGTTGGGTCGTTACATACTTTCATGTTGGAATGCGTCTTAAGGGCTTCGATATAAGTCAGAGAGTTTAAGGAACTTTACAAATATAATAATGAGTTAACACAAGTGTTATGGAAGTATCGTGAGGGTTGGAGGATAAACTAATCAAAGATATTATAACCCGTACGTTCGGGGTAAAACTAGGAGGGCTTAATATACTAAGGAGGTTGTGTTTTAAGGTACTTAGAGTTACATGAGTCTAGTTTCCAACGCATTAAATCATTCATCAATACGATATCAGAGTAGAAAGATATTCATATTTTTGCGAGACTACGCAGGCAATCCCTATGGGACCCACCTAAGCGGTGGAAGCTTATCTTTTTAAAAAAAAATGGGGGAAGCCCTTATCTCTCTCATTTTTTGACCAGAGCACACCCCATATCTCTCCAAAGTCTCTCTAATATCTCTCAAAGGTTTAAGGGTGATTTTTAAGGTAAGCCACCTAAATCTAACTTCAAGAACCCCGTAAAGGTAGCAGAAAGTGCTTCTACCACGTTTTTGTCGCATTAGGAATTTGTTTGGTTGAAGAAAGCTTTGGTGGACAAGTTATTATCTCTGTGTAAGGTATGATTTTCATCTTTCTACTTAGTCTTAATCTTGTTTGGTTATGGTAGTGTTCGTTAGATTAGAAAATTGTGGAAAATACTCGGAAATCGGTTGAAGTACTTTTGTGTTGTATTCTTGAGCTATTGAAGGTGGTTGTGATGTTATAAATGTATGGTTAACGGTTATATATATTTCCGGTTGTTGCTATCAACTTGGGAAAGTAAGATAAGTAGGGGAGATGCTGTCAAATATTTCCTAAAATGACCTAGTTGCTTGATATGCTACTAGTTGCCTTAGAGTTAGTTAAACTTGACATGGAGATTCTTTTTGTTGTCCTTTCGTTGAACTATTTTGAGGCCATGTATAAGGCTTCCTATGGCTGGAAAATAAATGAAATAACTTGTATAGGATGATGTTGTTGTTATTATGCTTGTCTATGTGTTGGTTGTGTAGATGATGTTATGAACTAAAAGAAAGAATAGCCACAAGAATGCTTAAAAGTTGTTTGAGATATGGTAGCTCTTGTTTGGTGACTATTGTTGTTATTAGAGATGAATAAAAGGTGGAAAAATTGTATGAATATGTTTGTTAACTTGCTGGGTATGTTTTCAAGCTGAAGTTGAGGCAAATAAATGGGTAGAAGGGCTTGAATGGGGTTCAATCCAAGCTTGCCGCTCGTCGTGATGATTAGTAGATTCGTTGGTAACACTTGTGTACTTGTTTTGCTGTGTAGATTAAGGCGTATTGCAAAATATTTGGATTGGAATTTTTGAAGCATGAAGGCAAAGGTATGTTAATGCTAAAGATTTTCTTCATTTTGGCATGATCCCTTAACTAAATGCGTTTGATAACGATACATATAGAGAAGTTCGTATTCCTGAATTTATGTATTATCCTAGTCTCATAAGTTATATTATTCTCTCTTATCGAGACTTTATATTCAGTTAAGTATTGTCCTCTTTTGTGAATAGAGCAGAGGGTCTATATATATATATATATATATATATATATATATATATATATATACGATATTACAGTATTTACACCACCACCGAGCTATAATCGGTGGGCAGGCCCCTATTGGGCAACCCTTTGATCAGATAGTATGTTATATACTG
>AWOL01S0005322.1:0-42246 GCA_000715115.1 Nicotiana otophora | reverse complement strand
CTACTGTGGCCGAGCACCTATGAGCGAGCCCAAAATTGCCAAAATAATGATTTAGATACCGAGCCTAGTATGGCCGAGTGCCTATGAGCGAGCCTACTATGGCCGAGCAGATACACGTACCAAGCTTAGAATGGCCGAGTGTCTATGAGCGAGCCTGCTACAACCGAGTAGTTACATGTATTGAGCCTTAGAGGGTCGGATATCTATTTTACTTACTATAATGAGAGAGTTGATTCGGTATCATCAGGTAAGAATATCTTCAAATCATCTTTAACTCCCAATTTCTTTCAGTTATTATATTATCAGTTTAATTTCATCTTTCAGTTATTTTGTTGCCTTACATACTCAGTACATTATTTCGTACTGATGTCTCCCTTATCAGAGACGCTGCATTTCATGCCTGCAGGTCCTGATAGATTGCTGGATAGACCTTCCCAGTAGACACAGTCAGACATCAGCTTCATTGGTAAGATCCACTCCCCCGGAGTTCCAAGTATAGACTTTGGAGTCCTTTTTGTATATATAGGTTTAATAGGTAGGTCAAGGCACTGTCCCGAACATGATACAGTTATGTTATCTCTAGAGGCTTGCAGAGGGGTCTTGTATATTTTGTATGTCAGTATTGTGGCCTCGACATCCCTATGTACATGTTCAGTTTGGTATTGCTGGTTGTAGATATTCATGGCAGCCTCATCGGCCTACATAACTATGTATATGAGCTTTTGGGTATGTTTACCTCTCAGACGAGATAAAGTTTATTTTAAGATGATTTAGAATATGACCTCGTTGGCCTTGATTGGTATTGTCTGCTTGTAGGTAGGCCTCGTCGGCCTAAGTTCAGGGCTACCCCTCCAAAGTTCACAATTACAGATTGGTACGCTCGGGCCGAGTATGGCATCGGGTGCCAGCCACACCTCCTCAGGTTTGGGCATGACATGCAAGCTGCATATATGCAAGTTAACATGATGTTTTTGGGATGATGTTCCATCACCAACCATTGCAGATAAAACCTTTTAAAATAAATGAGGGTTGTTGCCTGAATCTTGCATGGGAACTTAAAAGCATCACATATATCTTAAATTTTGAACTCATAGAAAGCCGTTAATAGTTGCTCTTCTTTGACTTTGAGAGGCTGGTCGGATTTCACAAAACGCAAGAGAGCTGCTAGATTGTAAGTGTTATATTTCGGGATTTTTTGGGTTCATTCTTTCATATTTTAAACTCTAGATTTGGAGAGGGGAGATTATGCTTGGAGATTTTCATACGAGACTTTGGGGTAGGTGATTTCCACACACTTATGTTATTATTTCAAGAATCTACATCGATTATTAGCACCTAAAATATGAAATTTTGAGGAAAATGTGCGGTTTCCTACAACTTAAGAGAGTGAAAATTGAGGTTTTAAGCTATGATTTGGACTTGGATTTGAAAACCAAACACATATTTGGACTCATCGGGTTATGAGTAGTAAATATCTACCCCTTGATTTAGGTTTTGACCATGTGGGCCTAGGTTGAGTTTTGTTGACTTTATAGGAATTGATTAAAGATCGAAGCTTTATTGTGTGGAATTGATTCCTACAACTTTGTTTGACGTTATTGATTTGTCTTTAGCTAGATTCGAGCCGGTTGGAGGTGATTTCTAAGGGAAACATTCTTGGAGTATTGATTTTGCTTGTTTGAGGTAACTATCTTGCCTAATCATTGTTGTGAGGGAATAACCCTTAGGATGTGATCTTATTTGGCTAATTGGATAATGTGAAAGGCGACGTATATGTAAGGTGACTAGCGTATATGCGGGTGCTATGAATGATTTGGACCAGATTAGACTTTAGGCTTCTATTCTGCCTTGTTTGGACTGTATGCTTTTTATGATTTATTTTTAATCATTTGTATGACTATGTGAACTTCTCGAATCATGTTAGAGACCTTGTAAAGGATTTGATATCTTGTTTGAGCATGATACCAGTTATTGTATGGCGTACCTGCCTATTCTAAGTTGTAGTTGTACACTTCGCACATGCATACGCCTTAACATGTTGTTTTCCCCAGTCCATTAGTATGTGATTTGATATTCGTTGTTTGTATACATGTGGTATAGTATTTTCTTTCTTTGCGATACACTGGATCGAGAGCACATGAGTTGTTTGTGCAGATGTTATGATTATGGCTCATGAGTTATCTGTGCAACGTGTGTATAAGGATCAATCTCCTTAGGATCGTCCTCTAATGTATCTCCTTGATGAAGTACATGCAGATTAGAAACTGGTCAATTTTTGGAATTTGTGTATCTTCTCTTTATGTAATCTCCATGGTTGTGTAGATGTTTTTTACCGTATCGTCTCTATATGCTAGCATCCAAATGTATACATGTCTTTTTGTGTATTTTCTCTATATGCTGATTTAATTGATGAAATTATTCATGCTACATGACTTCTCTATATTTTAAATCTTTGTAATTTGACTTGTTATTCTTGGATAATTCTCTATATGCTGATTTAATTGATGAAATTATTCATGCTACATGACTTCTCTATATTTTAAATCTTTGTAATTTGACTTGTTATTCTTGGATAATTCTCTATATGCTGATTTAATTGATGAAATTATTCATGCTACATGACTTCTCTATATTTTAAATCTTTGTAATTTGACTTGTTATTCTTGGATAATTCTCTATATGCTGAACTGTTAGCTTGATTACGATGTTTGTGCATATCTTCTCTATGTGCACCATTTGTCTTATCTATAACTTGTGCTTAGATTACGATACTGTCGTGTACATATATATTCATGAACTATACAGGTTTGATAGTTAGTATCATTGACCACTCTCTTCACTACCTGTCCTAGGTTAGTCATAATACTTACTGAGTATGTGGGGTCGGTTGCACTCATACTACACTCTGCACTTAATTGTGCAAATCGAGAAGTTGGACCCAGCTAACAATTGAGAGTTGTAGCTATTGTTGTAGAGACCCGAGGTAGAGCTGCATCGTGATCATAGTCCCTGGCGTCTCCTTCTATACTTTTATTACAGCTATTATTTCAGACAGTGCATTGTATTAGCAGACTTGTATTCAGATGTTAGAACTCATGACTTAGTGCTACTAGTTTTTGAGGATTTGTTATACTGATTGATATTTATCTATGTTTATTCAAACTTTTCACTCATTTATTCTTTATTTATTATTATTTTTTGCTATTTTTTTATGATTGGCTTTCCTTGCAAGTGGGATAGGCGCCATCACGACTAGTGGTGGTTTTGGATCGTGACATTATGTAATGACATGACCTATCGTATTGTGTTCTAGCATTTAGTTTTTTGATTTGAGACTTAGAGTGGCATCATGTGGGTTATTATGACTTAAGTGCATGGTCGATTTTGATTTTTCGAGATTGTTTTGATAGAGTGATTCTCAATTTGATTGCTTTAAGTTGGAAGAGTTGACCAAGGTTTGACTTTTGAGCAATCGACCTTGGACTCAAGATTTGATAGTTTTAATAGGTTCATATGGTGATTTTTGACTTGGGCGTATGTTCGGATTTGAATTGGATGCTCCTAGAATGGTTTGGCTCTATTTGGCGAAAGTTGGTAATTTTAAGTATTGGAGAGTTCATATGTTTGACGGGGAGTTGACTTTGGTGTTATCAGACTCCTATTGTGGTTTTGAGACCTTTTATAGGTTCATTTAGTTTATTATAACTTGTGTGCAACTTTTGGTTGTGATCTAAAACGTTTGAGTGTGATTCGGACGCGTTCGATGATTTTTGAAGGTTTGAAAGTTAAGAGAAGTATTATTATCTTTGATTCTTAATTTTGATGTTAATTGTGGTGCTCCGAGTCTTTGGATAAGTTTGGAAGATGTATTTAGACTTGTTGGTATGATTGAACAGGGTCCCGAGCAATACCAAACTAACATATACACATGGCTGGCAAGGCCACAATACTGCTATACAAAATATACAGGACTCGTCTACAAGCCTCTAGAGATAACTGAACTGTATCATGGTCGATACAGGGCCTCGACCTACCCAGCAAACCTGTATATATAAAATGAAATCCAAGGTCTAGAACTAGTAACTCTGAGGAAGTGGAACTTACCAACCAAGCTGATGTTTGACTCTGTCTACAGGGAAGGTCTATCCAGTTGTCTATCAGGACCTGCAGGCATGAAATGCAGCGTCCCCGACCAAAGAGACGTCAATGCAAAATAATATACCGAGTATGTAAGGCAATAGAATAACTGAAAGCTGAACTGAACTGATAATATAATAACTGAAAGTAAGTGAGAGTCAAAGATGATCTGAAGATATGCTTACCTGCTGATACTGACTCAACTCTCTCAATATAGTAAGTAAAATAGTTGTCTGGCCCTATAAGGCTCGGTAGTGTAACTGCTCTGCCGTAGCAGGATCTCTCATAGGTGCTCGACCATACTAGGCTCTATATCTCAGCCATTCTAGGCCCGCTCATAGGTGCTCGACCATAATAGGCTTGGTATATAACTTACCATCTAATCAGAGGTTGCCCAATATGGGCCTGCCCATCGATTATAGCTAGATGGTGATGAAAATAGTGTAATACTCTATATATATAGACCCTCTGCTCTCTTGATTGGAAGAAGACAATACTTAACTGAATATAAAGACCCGATAAGGGAGAAAACTATAACTTATGAGACAAGGATAATGTACATAAATTCAGGAATACAAACTTCTCTTTATGTCTTGTTATCAAATACATGTAGTTATGGGATCATGCCAAAATAAAGGAAAGGTTTTGCCTTAAATATACCTTAACACAATCTGTCCAATAACCACGTGGAATCGTCTCGTTTCACTTCAATCTAAAATAACGATAATAATGCTATCGTTAAGCTACGAAAGATGCAACTATTGTACAACAAATGCAAGCTTATTTTAAATTAAAACAGGCAGCATCTCCCCCGTTTTTCTTGTTCCCAAGTCCATAAACCAACAAGAACCCACACAACCTTCACCTATATACTTTCAGCATCACAACACAAATCAAGCTACACAACAACAAGTGCATAAAATATCACCAACGAAACTATTATTTAACACGACGAACGACAAGCTCAGATTGAATCACTTTTGAACCCTTTAACCCCAAAGTCATTCATTCATTAACTTAACAATATATCCAGCATGATATTAAGTACAATGAGAGGACTTCTAACCTCCTATGCATCTCCATGTTGTCCTTTCTCTTCATATTCACAGTACTAACAACAAGTTCGACATGTAGACAATATATTTATTATAACAACATCATATGAATGCCATTTTCCAAGGTTTGCAACCATTTAAAATTCATGGAAATAACTTTTCCAAAATAGTCCATTAAAAACAATAACATCTCAAACTATTTCAAGTCTCCTCTTGTAGTATTTTGCTCAAATAATACAACCAACATACAAACAACTTCAAGCACATGTAGTAGCATGTTATACTCACCTTAACCAGTAGAAAAAATACGAAATTTAAGCCAATCACAGCCCACAACTATCCTCAATGACACAACAATACTATAGATGTTGTATTCTCTTCTTGAAGCAACTTTTGGTGTTCAAGTTGGTGTGTAAACAGTTGTAGTTCTCCTTGAAACTCCAATATATATATATATGAAGGAGGGAATGATTCTTACCTTAATCAACAAGAACAACACTAAAATTGGGGTTACTTTACTATTAAGAATCCTCCAAAAATAGCCACAAGATGAAGAACTATGATCTAGCAAGCACCACGAGATTTCTAGCGTTGGATTCATGTTTTTATCTTTGGTTTTCACTCTAGAATCATGGAGATTTATTTGAGAGTGTTTTGGGAGAGAATAGGGTCTGGTTGGGTCTAAACCTTAACCCAAATGAGCCTTTCCCCGATCTTTAAAGGTTGGAGAATCATCAACCGCCTAAGTAGGTCCCATAGGGGCTGCCTGCGCAGTCTCATAAAAATACGAATATCTCTCTACTCCGATGTCGTATCAACAAACGGTTAATGAGTTCGAAACTAGACTCGTAGAACTTTAATTTGGTAGGTGGACCATCCCGTAATTCCAGGAATATTAGGAGAAAAGCTCAGCTACATTTGACCTAATCTTCAGCACATTTATGGATGTAACTTGTGATTACCATTGCCAACTTTTGTTCCACAACTTACTTGACTTCAAAACATAACACACGACTATCGTACGATTAAAATAACTCATAACCTAACCTCCTTATCATGTTAATCCCCATAGTCTCACCCCAAAATTATATGTTATAACATTCGCAACTTGTCAACTTTTGACGAAACTTATTTTCTTCAATTCGTTTAGCTTCTAAGCCTTCCAACCCTTTTGGTACTTGTTATTCATGATCTTAAATATTTTTAACCTTTATGGTAACATGATTAAATTACTTTATGTACTTTCAAAGGTGATCTCATTTCTTCAATTGACTTAGGACGTACTCTCATGTATGAAAATATAGGGTGTAACAAATATGCAGTCTGCGAAATGAATCTGCGGTCGCACATTAGATTGCGAAATATCCCACAAAATTAATCTTCTTATTGTTCAATCTGCGGTCGTGAAATGGACCGCAGAAACTTCATCTTCTGTAAATTTCTTTCTAGAGTCTTCCAAAACATGTCAGCCTACCTTGACACTGTAACCCTTAAATTCTTGGCGAACTTTTATTGGGCATCGCATTCTCCCTTGCTTAGGATCATTCATCCTCGAATGAGGAATAGAGTCTGCCCGAAACACTCAACATGACTTAACTCTTTATTCACACACCTCAAGTTCCAAATTTGGCTAAATCCCCAAATTTTCATAAATTTCGGCACAGTTTCCTCTGTATTTGGGCCTAACCACCTTCCAGAGAGCCCCAGAAACCAATTCTAACAACATATTGATAACACCACAATGAACCACATACGTGAAAACAACACCAATCATAACATTGTAGGCACTATATTACCAAAAGGAGCATTTTAGCATAAACTGTTCAAGTTTGAAACATAGCTCATAAAAGTAAACTTCTAGCATTCTTGTAAACATAACTATTTGGTTACACAAACAAATGAGGGTAATTCCTTTTCATTTCTTCCCCGTCCTCCCATGTGTCCTCTTCAACTCATTAGTTTTGCATATCACTTTGACAGAGGCAATCGATTTATTCCTCAACTTTCAAACTTGTCTATCAAGGATGTCAATCGTAATCTCCTCATAAGTCAATTTTTCATTAACTTCAATAGCCTCCACATGGAAGATGAGCGACGAATCTCCAACCACATTCTTCAACATAGATACATGAAACACCTGGGGGAACTAAAGTCATCTCTGGAGGTAACTCGAGCCTATAAGCCACTTGACCAACCCTTTGTACGATTCTGTATGGTCCAATATATCTTGGACTCAATTTCCCTTTCTTCCCAAATTGCATTATATCTTTCATGGGAGAAACTTTCAAGAATACCCAATCATGCTCTTTGAACTCCAAATCCATACGACACACATCCAAATAGGACTTCTGGCAACACTTAGCAGGTTTGGCCCTATCAATTCAAAGATGCTGCTACAAAGTGGATGGAGGAGTGTCAGAAAACTTTCGACAGGATCAAGGAGTATTTGTCAAATCCGCCAATTTTAGTTCCTCCCCAACCCGGGAAGCCGGTGTTATTATACTTGTCCATTTTGGACAATGCGTTCGGATGCATGTTAGGACAACATGACGAGACTGGAAAGAAGGAGTAAGCTATATTAACTGCGCAAGAAATTCACACCATACGAGGCTAGATACACCTTGTTAGAACGGACCTGATGCGCTTTGACTTGGATTGCTCAGAAGTTAAAGCACTATCTCTCGGCATAAACCACGCATCTGATATCCCGACTCGATCCGCTCAAGTACATCATCCAAAAGCCGATGCCTACAGGAAAGTTGACCGAATGGCATATTCTTCTTAGCAAATTCCATATTGTGTATATGATGTGAAAAGCTATCAAAGGACAAACATTGGTCGATCATCTTGAAGAAAACCTGGTGGACAAGGATTACGAGCCGCTTACCATATAGTTCCCAGATGAAGAAGTATTGTTCGTAGGGGAGGAAATTGCAAAATCATACCCAGGGGAGAATGTTTTTCGGCAGAGCGGCAACTTTTAAAGGTGTAGGGATTGGGGCGATCCTAATTTCTAAGTCAGGGAAGCATTACCAGGCTTCAGCCAAGATAAGGTTTCCTTGCACAAACAATATGGCAGAATATGAAGCATGCATCCTCGGGATTAGGATGGAAGTCGACATGAACATCAAGGACCTTTTGGTCATAGGAGATTCGGATTTATAGATACACCAAGTTTAGGGTGAATGGACCACCAAGAATGTCAAGATCCTTCCATACTTGCACTGCATAAAAGAGTTGTGTAAGAAGTTCACCAAGATTGAATTCAAACATGTTCCCAGAATCCAGAATGAGTTCGCTGACACTCTTGCAACCTTGTCATTTATGATCCAGCATCTAAACAAGAATTACATCGACCCCATTGAGATAGAGGTTCGAGATTAGTATGTGTACTATTTACATGTAGATGAAGAGCCAGATGGTAAGCCTTGGTACTACGACAATAAAAGGTTTCTCGAAGTGAGAGAATACCTAGAGAACAACACCAATGGTCAGAAACGAGCACTAAGAAGACTAGCAAATCACTTTTCCTTAATGGGAAAGTCCTGTACAGGAGGACTCGGATGTATAGATGCCGCTGAAGCAACAAGATTACTGGAAGAGATATATGCAGGAATATGTGGGCCTCACACGAATGGCTTCACTTTAGTCAAAAAGATTTTAAGAGACGGATACTTTTGGATGACCATGGAAAATGATAGTATCCGTTATGTACAGAAGTGTTGCAAGTGTCAGATTCACGGGAATTTCATTAGGGTTCCACCTAATGAGTTGAACGTAATGAGTTCTCCTTAGCCTTTCATCGCTTGGGGCATGGACGTGATCAAACCTATAGAACCCGCTACATAAAATGGACATTGTTTAATCCTGGTAGCCATCGACTACTTCACCAAATAGGTCGAGGCCTCTACATACAAGGTTGTCACGAAGAAAGTAGTGGCAGATTTTGTCTATAACAACATAGTCTGCAGATTCGGGATCCTGGTGTCAGTCATAACTGACAATGTATCCAATCTCAACAGAGATCTCATACGAGAGATTTATGAGAAGTTCAAAATCATCCACTGTAATTCCACAGCCTATAGGCCATGAATGGAGCGGTTGAGGCTGCCAACAAAAATATCAAAAGGATCTTACGAAAGATAGTGGACAATCACATGCAGTGGCATGTGAAGCTATCCTTCACTTTGTTGGGTTACCGCATCACTATAAGAATGTCCATTGGAGCAACATCATACATGATGGTATATGGTACAGAAGTTGTGATACATGTAGAGGTCGAGATACTATCTTTGAGAGTCATTCAGGAGGACAAGCTGGATGACGTAGAACGGATACGTGTCAGACAAGAACAACTCATGCTCATCGATGAAAAGAGAATGGACACAGTATGTCATGGTCAGTTGTATCAAAATAGGATGGACAATGCGTTTAGCAGGAAGGTGAAACCTCAGCAATTCAACAATGGGGCAGCTGGTTTTGAAGAAGAAATTCCCTCATCAAGAAGAGGCCAAAGGAAAATCCGCACCGAACTGGCAAGGTCCTTATGTGGTCCATCGAGTATTGTCAGGAGGATCATTGATCCTAACATAAATGGACGGCAGAATCAGCACGAAGCCCATCAACTCAGACGCAATCAAGAGATAATACATTTGAAGACAATAGAATTAGGGTTTGATTGTAACAAAACTACGCCTGACCTGACTTCCCACGGTGGGATACGTAGGCGACCCACATAGGGTTCGATCTCTCTCCCCTCCTTTTGTAATAGAAAATTCCAAATATCATTTTGTATGTATTCGGAACTATGCCACGACTTTATTTACTCTAGTGGGAATACGTGGGCAATCCATGTCGGATTCAATCATCTATTGTAATTAAACTACATTCTGGAATGATTCCATTTGGATAAGTAGGCAGTTTGATTCATACTTTTCCACTTCATTTCAATTTACTATCATTTTGCATCTATTGTATTCGAACTACGTTTTGACCTGATTCCATTTCGATATGTTGGTTGCCTGAGTCAGACTCGATCATGCCATCATAATTCATTCATTATCCTCGAACTACATTCAGACGTAATTCTGTTCAGATACGTAGGCAACCTGAAAAGGTTCAGTCATAACCTTAAGAAAAACTTTATAATGCCTTTGTTTGAGATTAGTACACGATTGCGATAGCAAAAAGCTATGTCATTAAAGGCATCTCCAGGAATTGTCATCAACGGGACAGAATCACCCAAAAACGATGCTCGCGCCAAAGGTACCTTCTAAACATGTCATAATCTGGAATATCAGCATTTTGCCATAATTGATTTTCAAAGTGTTTTTAGGAAATTCTATCCTTCCACCTACCGAACTTCATGGCATAAACCACAAGATCTAGGGCAAGGGAAGGCCTGCAATCAATACAAATTAATGCCCCCTCCCCCCTTATTAAGTGTTTTTCTTTAAGTGCGGGATCGATACGAATCGAAGGATACTGGGCATACTAGGAATAATGACGGACCCACTAGAATCTCATGAGCCATATATCTCCTTTATCATTCAATTCATTTTCTCATATGGTTAAGAACTAACTTCAAATTCTTTGCAGGTATTCTAGGATCAAGTCTTCGACGTATTCGAAATGCCCTATATATAGCAAACCGTCTGCTCTACCAATCAGAGCACCTAGTATATATTTGTAACGACCCGATCGATCATTTTAAAAATTAGCATTCTGTTCAGTGGCTTAAGGTCTCGAGCAGCTTCGTATTGTGTATCACGACTTACGTGTGTGGCTGGGTTCGGTTTTCGGATGATTCGAGATTGATTTAGAAGAATGATTCTTGTTGTAGAAGCTTAAGCGGTAAAGAGTTGACCGGAGTTTAATTTTTATGTAGAAGACTCCAAAATGGTGTTTTGACGATTCTAATAGATTCGTATAGTGATTTTGGACTTAGGCGTATGTCCGTATTTGGATTTGGAGGTCCATAGGTTGATTTGATGCATTTTGGCGAAAGTTGGAAAGTTGAAAGTTTGGAAGGTTGAGAGCTTTGATTGGGAGTTGACTCTTGATATCGGGTTCGGATTGTGATTCTTGGAATTCATATAGATCTGATGTGTCATTTGGGACTTGCATGCGAAATTTGAAGTCATTCCGGGTTGATTTGTTATGAATCGACGAGAGTTGTAGAAGTTGAAAGTTCATTAGTTCATTAGGCTTGAATTGAGGTGTGATTCGTAGTTTTGATATTGTTTGATATGATTTGAGGCCTCGAGTAAGTCCGCATTATGTTTGGGATTGGTTGGTATGATTGGACGGGGTCCCGAGGGCCCTGGATGTGTTTCGGATGTGTTGCGGATCATTTTGAGCCTTGTGGAACTTGCAGAAGAACCTGTGTGCTGATGTTTTCGCACCTACGGATGGCGGACCGCAGAAGCGGCCAAGGAAGCGTAGGTGCAGATTTTGGTTTGGAAGGGTTGGGATCGCAGATGCGGTCGTGTTGTCGCAGAAGCGGAACCGCACCTGCGGTGTGTGGTCGTGAAAGTGGGAGTGCAAAAGTGCTTTTTGAACTGCAGATGCGATGTGGCGCCAGTTGAGGGGTTCTCGCATGTGCGAGACTATTACCGCAAAAACGGCCGTTGCAAAAGCGACCTTGTGACCGCAAAAGCGGAATTGCTGGCTGATTTCATATAGTTTGAGGGTTTGCCCATTTTATCATATCTTGAGTTGTAGACCTCGGTTTTGGGCAATTTTGGAGGGGTTCTTCACAATTTGGAATGGGGTAAGTGTTCTTTAGCCGGATTTGATTATATTTCATGATTCCATCTTTGTTTTTATTATTAAATTAGTGATTTGAATTGGAGAAATAGAGAATTTTTGTAAAAACTTTCAAAAATGTAAAATGAGGATTTGAAGGTCGATATGATGTCCGAATTGGATAATTTTGGTATGGTTGGACTCGTATTGGAATGGGTGTTCAAATTTTGTGAGTTTTGTCAGGTTTCGAGGTGCGGGCTCGGGATTGACTTTTTAGTTTTCATTAAAGATCGAAGATTTATTATCCGGAATTGTTTCCTATGATTTGTATTTACGATATTAAGTTATTTTGGTTAGATTTGAGCTGTCCGGAGGTTGTTTCACACGAGAAGGTCATTTTAGAGTATTGGTTTAGCTTCTTTGAGGTAAGTATCCTGCCTAACTTTGTGTGGGGGAACTAACCCTTAGGATATGAGTTATTCGTGCTATTTGTGTTATATGAAAGTCGTGTACGGGAGGTGATGAGTGCGTACTCGGGCATATATGTGGAAAATGACTAGTTTAAACTCTTAGGATTCTTTTATGTATTTATTTGAAGTTGTTAGCGCATGTTATATCATTTATTCGTGATGTCTACTTTCACATGCTTTATTTGAAGTTGTTGTTACATGTCATCTCTTTTACTTGTCAAATATTCTCTTATATGCTCTAATTGAAGTTGTTACCTCTTTTATCATTATGTGACTTCCTTTATTGTTGAGTTACTCTTAATTGAAATTATTTTTACATGATATCCTTTTGTTGTCGAGTTATTCTCATGCATTTAGACATAGGTGCTAGTTCGTTCCATCTCTTTCATTGTTAGCATATTTCATACACTAGAATCTGAAGTTTGCCATTTCATAGAAATACCTTTCTTTTAGAGTGTATCTTTAAGCAATTAATCGAAGTTGAAGTTATTGAAAGTCTTTAATCTATTTTAATTTAAGTTGTGGTTAAAGAGGGGTGTTGTTCATTGTTGAGTTACATTCCCGTTCATTTTGTTGTTATTGAGATTCTATACATGCTTATTGAGATATCCTTCCTTGCTGGGAACTTCTCACTTTATGTTGATATTATTGAGATTCTTGTACGTATTATGATTGAGCCGTGAGATGTGTGATATGGTGATATTTGTATCATTGTTTGGAAAGGTTGTGGCCTATGGACACTTGTGGTACAAGTTGATATGTTGTGTTTGTTGTGATGTTAGCACAAGTAAATTGTTGTTTGGATTGGTTGTTGTTGTGCGGGGCATAAGGGTGGTATCTCACTGTTGTTGTGCGGGGCATAAGGGTGTCATCTCATTGTTGTTGATTGTGTGGAGTGATACGGGCGACTATTGTGTTATTTCCCGGGCGTAGCGATAAGGGTGGATATTATGTGGAGTGATACGGGTGGCTATCAGAGTGATACGAGTGGCTATTAATATTATCAGGACAGAGTGATACGGGTGGCTATCGGAGAGATAAGAGTGGCAATGTCAGGAATGATGTGTGATGGCCTTGGGGCATTATGTTGATGATATCCATGTGATATTGTGATTCTCCTTGTGTATATCATACACCTTACGTGAATTGTTGTGTTGCTTTCCTACTCAATGTCTTTGATATTACATGTTGACTTGGACTGTACTAGTACACTCGCAGAAGCATACACCGTAGCATACCACTTATACTAATTCAGGAGTATGAAACTTAACATTTATTGATCATGCCCATGTATTCTTGTATTATCTGCTTTCATCGTGATATTGAGCATGTGACCATGCCGGGCGGATTGTGATAGTGAGCCTGTGATCACGTCGGGCGGATTGTGAGTGTGAGCCTGTGATCATGCCGGGCGAATTGAGAAATTGGCACGTGAGTTGTTCGTGTGGTTAAGATTAGACATGTGGTAACAAGGTGTCGTAAGTATTTGATTTGTGGGTTAAGACTCGTGACTTGTGATTATGAGATGAGGTATCTCGAAGTAAGTTTGTTGCAGAACTTGTGTTAGAACAACTTGATTAATTGATTGTTATTTGTTTTCCTCATTTGGTTTCAATGGTACTTTCACGGTGTTCTTATTACTTTACCGTTTATATCATATGTTAATTCCTATTGCCATTTGCTGATTTCTACTTTCATTATTAGCTTTATACTTTTATACTGTATAGGTTATTTGACTAGTAGGTGTCTTGACTTATACCTTGTTACTACTCCACCGAGGTTAGTCTTGATACTTACTGGGTACCGACCGTGGTGTACTCATACTACACTTCTACATATTTTTATGCAGATCCAGGTATTGGAGATATCGAACTCAGGCAGAGTTAGCTTATCGATCACGAGGATTCAAGGTAGAGTTGCTTGGTCGTCGCAGTCCCTTGGAGTCTTTTCTTTTTATTGTACTGTTAGCTTGATATCCAATCAGTATTGCATTTCAATTTTTGAGATCTTTCCATGTATTCGGCTAGAGTGCATGACTCTATATTACCTAGTCTTGGGAGGTTGTTATGATTATTGTTGCGTAGGCTTATTTTGCTTTTGTTTAGGTATTCACATTAAACTCTGTTTGAAATTATCATTGTTAAATTGGCTTAATTGTTGAAAGTAATCGACTTACCTATTCTTAGAGACTTGGTGCCATCACGACGCCTATGATGGGATTTTGGGTCATGACAAGTTGGTATTAGAGCTCTAGGTTCATAGGTTCTACGAATCATAAGCAAGTTTAGTGAAGTCTTGTGGATCGGTATGGAGACGTATGTACTTATCTTCGAGAGGCTACAGAACTATTAGGAAAATTCCACTTCTTTCATTCCTATCGTGCAGATTTATTGATTTCGAAGTTTGAGCCTTTGTGTCTCTATTCTCTCACAGATGGTGAGGACACGCGCTATTGGATCAGCTGAGTAGACTCTCGCACCCCCTGCTAGAGCCGCGAGAGGTCGGGGATGAGGTAGAGGATGAGGAGAGGCACATGCCGTAGCTAGAGTACCTACTAGAGCAGCAATTGAAGAGCTGCCAGTAGCTCAAGTTGAGGGACATGCACTGGAGGCGCTTGTTGTTACCCCCGGACATCAAGAGACTTTAGCGTAATTCCTGAGCATGTTTGGGATATTGGCTCAGGCGGGATTGATCACCGTTGCACTAGCTACTTCGCAAATTGGGGGAGGAGCTCGGACTCCCACCGCCTGTAGTCTAGAGTAGCAGGCTCATGTTGGTCATACTCCAGGTGTGGTGCCGATACAACCTGTCATTCCAGTTCATCCCGAGGTCAGGCCAGAGGCATCAAAGGAGGAGCAGAATAGGCTTGAGAGGTTCAAAATGTATGGTCCACCTACTTTCAGTGGCACATCTACCGAGGATGTGCAGGGCTTTCTAGAGAAGTGTCACCGCATTCTCCGTACCATGGGTATGTGGAGGTGATCGGAGTTTCTTTTACTATATTTCAGCTACCGGGAGCAGTGTATCAGTGGTGGCAGGTTTACGAGGAGGGTAGGCCAACTGATGCAGCACCACTCATTGGACTTAGTTTTTAGAGATGTTTTTGAGGGAGTTTGCTCCCCAACCCTTCGGGATACGTAACGCATAGAGTTCAAGCAGCTACATTAGGGCACTATGACGGTGTCAGAGTATGTCATCATGTTTAGTGAGTTATCCTGTCATGTACCTACTTTGGTTCCTACAGTCAGAGATCGAGTTCGCAGATTTATTGAGGGGCTCAGTTATGGTCTAAGATTCAGCATGGCTCAGGAGTTGGAGACCGATACTCCAGTTTAGCAGGTTATGGAGATTGCTAGGAGATTAGAGCATATTCGGGGTGAGGAGAGGGAGGATAAGGAGACCAAGAAGTCTTGAGGTTGCGGAGGATTCAGTGGATTCTACTCTTCAACTATGACCCATCACGACGGAGGCCCAGGCAGTGGGCCAGTCCAACCCGCACTTCAGACTACTTGTGGTGCTCCAGTTAGTTAAGGATCTCAGGGTACTCATATGGGGTAGTCATCTTCTAGTGCACCACCTACACGAGGGTTACTATAGCATTTATTCCAATTACCCGGCACAGATTCAGTACTAGGATCCATCCCCGCAGAGGGGTTGTTATAAGTCTGGCGATACCAGGCACATCATGAGAGATTATCCCAGACTAGGGAGAGGTGGATTTCCTTAGAGCACTCAGGCTATAGGCTCTGTTCCATTTTCTACTCCACATGCACAACCAGCAAGGAGTGGAGGACAAGCGGGTAGAGGGAACCCTATGGGGGAGGCCCGACCTGTTGATATGCTTTCCATAGTAGGGCTGAGGCCACTGCACTAGATGGTGTCGTTAAAGATATGGTTTCGATTTATTATAAAGGAGAATCATTCTTATTATTTATTCGGTTCTGCTTATAAGAGTGAGTCCTCTTACCCCGCTTCATATATGGGTGAGTTTTATGATTCTTATGCTCTGCTTATGTGTTTATCCCTGTTGGGAGATTCTATAGTGGTAGCCCATGTCTATCGATTTGTTTTGTTCACTATCGAGGGCTATAAGACTAGAATGAACTTTCTGTTACTCATTACAGTAAGTTTTGATGTAATTTCTGGATGGTTAGTTAGGATTTGTGATTTAGGTGTTCTACCAGTATGGGAAGTTCGTTACGTGTTGTGATTTTATTTTGCAAAATTGAGTTAGTGGAAGATTTTGGTTGATGTGATGTGTATTCTATTTGTGATTTAGAGCTGAGGATGGGATTCTCGCATTTTTATGTGGTTTGATATGTTTGAACCGGGCTACGTGTCGCGGTGGAGCTATATTAGGATGGGATCCTTGTGATTGGTTCATATGTTTTGATTCTCTTTTGTGAAATGGATCCGTAGTATGGTACTAATAAGGAGTTGTGTCTGTCGGACTTGTTTGATAGTTCTCTCATATGCTTCTCTTTTCATATTGAGTCATATTCATGTTGTGCTTATTGGGTTAGCTTGCGAGGTATGTGCCCAAGTGGCGTTGGGGTGTGATTTGTTGATTTGGGTGAGTAGTTATGAGATCTTCATGTTCCTTGCATCATTGTCAGTGATGTGAAGGTTTGGAACAAGGTTCTAACTGTTATGAGATTATTTACCCGTGCTAATTTGGTTATGGGCAGCTATCATGGTCAGAGTTGTTGTTATGGGAATATGTGTGATGTGTTATGTCGTGTGGTTATACCTTGTAGGTGTATGCATGAGTTTTGGCAGTTGGTTGAGGTTGATACAATGTGTATATGGGGGAATCGGGTCTTCGGGAAATGATCAGAGGGTGAAAAAGAATTGGTTCTAAGGCTTATTGATGTGGGTGGTAGGAAAACTCTTCAGTTGAGATGGTGTTGTCGGGCCTATGTGGATTGGGGCGACATGGGATCACCCCGCGAGTATATGTATGGTGAGTTCATTTAGTGATTTCGTGACTTCGGAATGGTTCTTGGCATGTTCGAGCACGAACGTTTGTTTAAGAGGTGGAGAATGTAATGACCTGACCGGTCATTTTGAGAATTAGCATTCTGTTAGGTGGTTTAAGGTCTCGAGCAGCTTCGTATTGTGTATCACGACTTGCGTGTGTGTCTGGGTTTGTTTTTGGGATGATTCGGGATTGATTTGGAAGAATAATTATTGTTGTAGAAGCTTAAGCGATAAAGAGATGACCGAAATTTGACTTTTGTGTAGACAACTCCAGAATGGTGTTTTGATGATTCCAATAGCTTCGTATGGTGATTTTGGACTTAGGCATATGTCCGGATTTGGATTTGGAAGTCCGTAGGTTGATTTGATGCATTTTGGCGAATGTTGGAAAGTTGAAGGTTTAGAAAGTTGAGATGTTTGATCGGAAGTTGACTTTGTTGATATCGGGTTCAGATTGTGATTCCCGGAATTGGTATAGCTCTGATGTGTCATTTGGGACTTACATGCAAAATTTGAAGTCATTACGGGTTGATTTGGTATGATTCGGTGCGAGTTGTAGTAGTTGAAAGTTCATTAGGCTTGAATTGAGATGTGTTTCGTAGTTTTGATGTTGTTTGATGTGATTTGAGGACTCGAGTAGGTCCGCGTTATGTTTTGGGATTGGTTGGTATGATTAGATGGGGTCTAGGGGGCCTCGGATGTGTTTCGAATGTGTTGTGGATCATTTTGAGCATTGTGGAACTTGCTGAAGAACATGTGTGTTAATGTTTTCGCACCTGCGGATGGGGGACTACAGAAGCGGCCAAGGAAGCGCAGGTGCGGATTTTGGTTTGGAAGGGCTGGGACCGCAGATGCGGTCGTGTTGTCGCAGAAGCGGAACCGCACCTGCGATGTGTGGTCGCAGAAGCGAGAGCACATAAGCGATTTTTGAACCGCAGATGCGGTGTGGTGCTAGTTGAGGGGTTCTTGCAGGTGCGAGACTATTACCGCAGAAGCGGCCGTCGCAGAAGCGACCTTGTGACCGCAAAAGTGGAATTCCTGGTATTGACAGTCAATTTTGACCCTCCGTATTTAAAAAATAAATTATGCAGGCTTTCTTGTCAAAAATGATAAAAATATAGTTTTTGCACATTATTTAGGTTTAATGCAATTTATTGACAATTACTCTTATTTTTATAAAATATAGGAATTTTTACCATTTTATTGCAATTAGTTAAATATTACCGTTTTGCACATTTTTCTAAAATTTAAGCAATTTGTTGATAATTATCCTATTTTTCAAATATTAGGATATTCTATCAATTTATTGTCTTTCAAAAAAAAAATATAACAATTACTACAACACAATTGTAGTAGTTACATTTTTAAATAAATACTATAAGAATTTTCAATTAAATAATCATTTTCAATTCGTAGCACAATATATTAATTATATGAAAGCCAATAGAATAATTTCAAATTACAGATCAAATCCGATCAAATTCAATATCATGTCAACATCCGATGTGACAAGATATTTGATGTGACTAAACATTGACAAAACAAGTGACATGACATATGACATGACTAAGCAATAATTTTATCCATAGGATAATAATCAATGAGTTAAGAATGTAATAATTGTACTTTTTTTAATCAATGAATAAAAGATAAATATACTATATTACCCGATGGGTAAGACCCACTAAAATATCTGCCCCTAACCCTAATAAAGAAGCCAATCTCTGATTTTCCTAACACATTTGCCGCCCCTCCCCTAAAAGCCCCATCTCTCTCTCAAGTTGAGAGAACAACACCCAGCGGCCTCTGTCCATCGCCCTGCAGCCGCCGGATTTCGCAACCGGCCGGCTGGCGAACGACCCCACCGCAGAACCAGTCGCACCCTCAATACCCTCTCTCTCGTTTTTGCCAAATCTCCATCGCCAGTGAGCTCAGCCGAAAAACCGTCAACCATGGCCAGCCCCGCTGCTACACCATCCCAACGACCTCCCTCCTCTCACTTCCATCTCAGACGCCGGTGACCCCATTAAAACTGGTCGATTTGAAGCCTGAGGTTTTAGATGTGTACAGATCTGGCCGAGATCTGTTTGCCGTCATGATTGTGGACTGTTTTCACAAGCTTGGCCGAATCTACATTTTCCGGCGACCTTTAACGAAAATCGACAGAAACTGCGGTGACATCCATGGAAACCGGCAGAATCACCTGAAAACGACCCCTTTTATGCTTTATTTAGCTGTTCACTGTTGGCCATCTGCATATGTTTGTTTTTGTTTGTTGTCTTGGCAACACTGTTCCGGCATTTGTCGTCGTATATAGTGGTTCCGGCCTGTGACAGTTGAATCGCCGTTCTCTAATTCTGCCTCTTCGTTTTTAGCTGTTTTGGCCGTTGTTATGCGGGGTTTAGCCTGTATTTTCCTTGAGTTTTCTGTTATGTCTATGCTATATTACCCCACTGTTTCTGGCCTAGCTATGGACTATTTTTGTTTTGTTGTTACTCCAATCTGCGCTGTAAATTTGTTTCATGTGTCCAGGGCCTCTATGCCTACCGAGGATGGAACGTTTGTTTGGCTAAGGGGTGTTGAACTGTGCTGTTATTGTTGTGACATGCTGCTGTAATTTCGGTTGGGGGGTTCGAAGCTAATTTTAGACTGATTTGATGACCCCCCGTGCTGATATAAATTGAAGGCCAATGAGAATAATTTGAGGCCTGATGCCCTGAACGATCCTCCGGCAATAACGAAACCTTAGGAAAAATAAAAGACTAAGAATGTGAATGTCCGTGTTTCAGGAGGCGACACGATTGGCCACTGAAGATACTACTAAGTTGGTGTTTGCGTTCTAATGTCCGAGCCTCCAAAAATATTTTTAAATTATTTTCTAAAATAATTTTAGAAAAAAACATTTCGAATCATTTTCAAAAAGAAATACCATCTTTCACAAAAATATTTTAGAAGGAAAATCATTTCAAAATTAGTAATATGTGATTTATCTTACTTTATATTATTTTGCTAACAATTTGCTTCTCTTTTGCGAGGTACAATCATATGAAATCGCTTTGGAAGACGATGCTCGGAGACGAAGACGAACCTTTGTCAAATTTTCCGTTTTGTACTTCTTGTTTTTGGATGTACCCAAAACGTAAAGTATAGTAAAGTAGTTGATATATGTCGTGTTTGCTTGCTTGCTTTGATGTTTATCTATTTGCCAAACGCCTGGGTGAATTGCATCTAGTTACTAATCGGACTAACTTGCAATATTGTATGTTAAGTAATTCGTGAAGTTTGTATGAGATGCTGAATATATTTTGTAATATGGTTAATTAATTTAGAATCGGTGTGTACCTAACTATTTAAATTAATCATATACATGTCATTTTCTTTCAAATTAAATAATTGATTTTGTCTTTGTCATAAATTATATGAGCATGCTTTTCGTACCTCCTTATATGTAAATTCTTCTTTGATTGATGCGTTTCAGATAGATATAATTTTTATAGAAGTTGTAATTGAGTGATTATACTATTCTTTGAGAGACTTGGGCCTTGTAGTCATTTGGCCTTGACTTACATAATTTGTGTTTCCAGACCATAACTCGAGAGATGGTTTTTAGTTATTCATCGAATTATAATATTTCTTTGTATTGATGAGATAATTTTTTTATGTCATAAATATTTTGATACCTTTTTTCTATATCATACTTATTCCATTCATTAGATTAATTCTTTTAGTTATCCTTTATATACTGAGATTGTTCAAAGATTATTCTTGTTCATTTTTACCAATCATTTAGAGTAAATTTCTATTTTAGCTTTCTTTGCACATAAATTAAATTCTTTCAAAGTATTTTTTCTTTAATTAATACACACTTAGTCAATTAGTAAATATTCCACTTATAACTACATATTGTCTTATACTCTCATTCCTTAAATAATTTCTTAGACAAGATCATTCATTTTTAAAAACGAAATTCTTTCATACTTTATTTATTAAATTAAGTGTAAGATATAGTATTTTAAGTCATTTGATGTTATCTTGTTTATTGCATTGTTACTTCACATTATATACTTTAGCTAAACACAAACATTATCCTCTCTTTACTTAACTTATTCTCTAAAATACCAAATTCTTCTTTGTGTCTTGTACCCTTATTTCAAAGAATGTAAATTATTTCATACACTTTGTTCATTGACTTTTACTACATGTGTATATGAATATAAACATCCTAATATTTGCTTGCTACAACTAATTGTCCTATATTTAATTTGACTTTTCAATTATTCTTGTGAATATTAATCAACTCTCTTCTTACCCTATTCATTACATTAAAAAAACTATTCAAAGGTAATTCCCTTTTCCACTCTTGATCTGTCATTTTCTAGATACGTTTGCTTACAATAGTTGATCTTGTTTACAACTAAATTCTTTCAAGATTATTCCTTTCAACTCAAAGTCATTTGGTTAATTTGTAAATATTTTACGTGATGATACACTTCACTTAGTCATTCAAAATTTTAACTATTTCATATACTTTCTTTATCCACATCCTTACACATTCTGTTGCACATAAATATCCTTAATTTTATCATATGACGTTCACATTCAATCATTCTTCATTCCAAATCATTTTCATAATTCTTTGTAAATATAAAATTAGTTATTCTTTTGAACCTTCCCTCACTTATTTGATCGAGTCCACAGGAACCACATTTTGTGGATCTTGAGGGATGCCTAACACATTCCCCTCGAGATAATTTGAACCCTTACTCAGAATCTCAACGGTTTTGTAGACCATAATTAAATGTATATTACATAGTGTAGTATAGGTGTCCTGGTATACCTTAAATACTAGGTGGCGACTCTAAACTTTAATTAAGCTTGTAGAGTACTATAAGTTGTAGTTTAGTTTGTCTTGTGCAAAATAGGGTGCAACAACATGACGACTCTGCTGGGGATATTTCAGGTTCTAACCACAGCGGACTCGATCAATTGCTTGAGGGATTACATGTTCTCTAATACTCCAACTTCTATTCTTTGTGTCACATGTTTCAAGTCATATATTCTGTACTTCAAGTTTGTATATGCTTTGCTTCAAGTTGTATATTGTTTGTTTTGGGATGTATATTCCTTACTTCAAGTCATATGTTCCTCGCCGCATGCTTCAAGTAATATATTCTTGTCATACGCTTCAAGTAGTATATTCTTGTCATGCGCTTCAAGCAGTATATTCTTTGTCATATGCTTTAAGTGG
Organism: Nicotiana otophora; assembly: GCA_000715115.1. NCBI lineage: Eukaryota > Viridiplantae > Streptophyta > Magnoliopsida > Solanales > Solanaceae > Nicotiana > Nicotiana otophora. Next base: position 19,609 of record AWOL01S0005322.1, on the reverse strand, counting down.
TATTCTTTTTCATCCGCTTCAAGTAGCGTATTCTCTGTCATGCTCATGTTGTATATGCTTCCCACATGTCTATGTTGTATATTTTGTTACATATGACTGTGCTGTATATTCTTTGTCACATGCTTTTGGTGCTGCCTTATCAAATTGTCATCACTTTTCCATCGACTCTTGGTCGTTCACAATTACAAACAAGTCACGCGAGAGTTGTCTTTACACCCCTCCGAACTGTCTTTTAAAATTCTCTAGTTTCAGAGATTGGCAAAAGAGGTTAACTACGTACCATCTCGCAGTTGTCCTTAACTCATGCTCGAATCTAGGTAAATCTACTCTTAGAATTCTTAGGTCACTGTACATATGATCTTGCAGCTCGTTTTAGCTGGATTAATTGCTACATATCCGCTACTTGTTACATCTTCTTTGTATGTTAACCATTCTTATGCGGTATGTATTCTCTATTTGCTACTGTTGTGTATTCTTTATCTATTACATGTATATTTTATTTGTTATCCACTATTAGGTTCTCTTTGTCTGTCTAAACTCTGGTTGACTTGTGTCGAACCCTTGCCTTTCAAATAAACATACCCATTCCGGTCTTTATGACCATCCTCATAATCATATCATTGTCTGGACTCTACTATCCTTTTCAAAGATACGTCAATCTAGTTTGAAACATCTTTCACTGATTTGATATATTCTTCTCAATCATACCTCACACTCTCACTGACTTCCATCATTTGAGACAGAACCATGCGCTATGCTACAATCTATCTCCTATTCGAAAGTTACCAGTCTCTACCCACCCATCCAAAGAATGCTTATTCATAGTCACACTTCTTCTCAAAGAGCAATCACTCATTCATGATGACCATATAGATCTCATAGTTCTAGTAGTTGGACGAACTACGTTTTGACTTGATTGTTGCCTTGGCAGGATACGTAGGCAACCCTATATAAGGGTTCAGTCTCCCCACAGTTTCGAATTAATTTCCTCAGTACTGGAAACTGGGGCAGTTCTTTTGGAACAGTGTAATGATGCTCTCAACCCAGAAATCTATGAGAGCGTCAGCCAGATTTCACCCAAAATTCCAAATCTCAAAATGCCATGCCAACTTTACTCTGACCCTCACTCGACTTAAATCCCAACATATGGGATGCAAGTCCTTTCTTCAAATATCTATCTATGGAGTCATGATGTTCACTCCCACTTTCCAAATTCAGAGATTTGATACACGTCAACCCATTTTGTTACAGGGGCAATGNAATCTATGAGAGCGTCAGCCAGATTTCACCCAAAATTCCAAATCTCAAAATGCCATGCCAACTTACTCTGACCCTCACTCGACTTAAATCCCAACATATGGGATGCAAGTCCTTTCTTCAAATATCTATCTATGGAGTCATGATGTTCACTCCCACTTTCCAAATTCAGAGATTTGATACACGTCAACCCATTTTGTTACAGGGGCAATTTGTTAGTTAGCCTTCGAGAAGTGTTATGCTCGCATGACTCGGACAAACAAGGAAGCACAAATGAAGTCTCAAGTCAACGTGAATCAATTACCTACCTCGAACTAAGAATTTTTCTTTGGACGTAAGAGAGACAACACAATCTACGGAACCATCATGGAATACCGACATCGCGTTCCTTATCCCAACCGGATACACCACTGGCTGCACGACCTAACTCTGCACTCTCTTAATCTTATAACTTCACCCAAGACTGACTCTAAAACTTTCTCCTCTGAGTCTTGTAGGTATATACATCATCTCGAGCAGTTTATGAGAGATAACATCTGGTCTCGGATTTGGTAGAGCATCAATCAAATAATCAGGGGAGTAGTAGGTTTACAATGAACTCCATCATTTTTATGACTTCGCTGCTCTCACCAATTTTCTATATTTAGATCGTAACATCATTCCCAGTTGTTAACCGGGGACGATCATCAAATGGTTCCTGTGGACGACCAAAAGGTGCATCATCATGGGACTGCACGGGAAATAACATATGATATTGTGGAACATCAACCGAACAATCAGGGGAGTGTTAGTTATAATTCTTAATTTTGTTATTTTATGACGGCACTACTCTCATAATATTTACATAGCTGTATCAGATTATCACCCCGGTTAATAGCCGGGGACGATCACAAAAAGTTCATGTGGACAGCTGAAAGTTCGCAACAAAATATCCCTGCACTCGGTTGAGAGACAACCACAAATGCTGTCTCGCAAACAGTTAGGGAGCATCAAGGCAACTGTTCGAAGGAGCAACTGGGGCACGCCTTCTAGAGGGAGACACTCTTCAACTCCAGAGATACTATACCCAATCATGGGTACAACAAGGCATCGCTCCGAGTTTGTCTATACCCTTGCATCTCATACATATCGTTGATGCAATTAATATAGTTAGTTGCAATGTCTTGAAATAGGAGAGTAAAAGAAGTGTTGAAACCCATACATCTCATATTCTCCAATCTTCACGAACTACGCGTACATGATTCTTGACCTTGTGTTAAGATATGTAGGCAACCTGTAATGGGTCTGGTCTTTCTCGTCCTTAATTGGACGAGTCAGTTATGTCTGGCCACTTGGGTCAAAGTTGACCGAAGATCCTTACGAAAAGGTCATCTCTGAAAAAATAAAAAAAATTATATATCTTCCCATGTTGCTTTGAAGTTTTTCTGTAGATATCAAGGGAAAATCAAAATTCAAAACATATTCCTGCATAATTCCTCCTTAAGGAAATTCAAAAAAAATCCGAAACATCTTCCTTTATCCCTAATCTTCACGAACTACATGTGCCTGATTCTTGACCTCATGTCAAGATACATATGCAACCTGTCATGGGTTTGACATTTCCTCGTGCTTAACTGGACGAATCGGTCAAGCCTAGCTACTTGGGTCATAGTTGACCGAAGATCTTTGCGAAAAAGATCATTTCCAAAAAAAAACAATCAAAATGAAACACACATATATACCTTCCTCTGTTTTTTCTCTAGAAGTCACTCTATGAGACATCAAAATCAAAATCTAAAAAATATCATCCTCTTTCCTTGAGGAAATTCAAAATCCAAAACATCTCCTCTTTATCTCTAACATTCCTGAACTACACCTGACCTGATTCTCATTTCGACGAGATACGTAGGCAACCTTCGGGTTCGGTCACATTTTTCAAAGAAATCAATCAAGGACCCTTCCCGGGTTCGATCACATTTTTCAAAAAATCAATCAAGGACCCTTTCCGGGTTCATCACATTTTTCAAAAAGTCAAAAAACAAATTAATCAAGGACCCATCTTGGGTTCGATCCCATCATTCAAAAAACCAAAAATACTCCCATCGTGCGGAGATTTTCAATTCTTGTCTCTCCCATCGTGTGGAGATTTTACATTTTTAGCCATTCCCATCGTGCAGAGATTTTAATTTCTTGTTACTCCCATCGGCTGGAGATTTTACTTTCCTGTCAATGCTCCTATACGGAACGGTACACAACCCGTCATTTTACTTATCTTTTCAGGGCTCCTAAACAGAATGTTACCCAACCTCGTACTAACAATGCTCCTATACAGAATGGTACACAACCCGTCATTTTACTCTTCTTGTCTGCGCACCTAAATGGAACGATACTCAGCCCCGTACTAACAATGCTCCTATACAGAACGGTACACAATCCGTCATTTTACTTTTCTTGTCAGCACTCCTAAACGGAACAATACTCAGCCCCGTACTAACAATGCTCCTATACTGAATGGTACACATCCTGTTAGTTTACTTTTCTGGCAGTGCTCCTAAATAGAACGGTACCCAACCCCGTACTAACAATGCTCCTATACGAAACGGTACACAACCCATAATTTTACTTTCCTGTCCATGCTCCTATACGGAATGATAACTATAAAGCCCGTCTAATGGGTGCTATTGGATTTGATTAAGGTATGTTTGGAAGAATAATGTCACTAGTCATCTTAGAATTTGGAAAATGGTTCCTATCGGATGAGCGAGGCCCATGACTTGTTGATCTGATGTGTGGTTATGCATTTCTACGTGTTTCTTTCATCCTTGTCAGTGTACGAAGGTTCAGAACAAGGTTTTGTTTGATATAAGGTCTGTCGCCGGTACCAAGTTTATTATTAAGCAGATATTGTGGTCGAAAGTTTTTATGATCGGGAATTAGTTATCAAAAGCAGATCACGTATTGGGCTTGTTCTCACGTGGGTCAATAACTTTCAACTCTTATTTCACCAGTGTGGGAACTTACTGATATATAGATACAAGCAAGCGGTGAACAAGGTATTCAAAATTATAATCCATTTTCGTAGCTTTTGCTTCTCACTTCTCTTTCTCTCTCTGTCTATCTCTCTTCGCTCGCTTCTCATCTCATCTCTTCTCCTTCCTCTGCTCTCTTCTTCCATCTTTGTTTCTCTTCCCTTCTCAATTGTTCGATTATGGATTTGTAGCTTAATAATTTTCTTTCCTATTTCGCAATTATAATTTGAATTGGAAGTGTTGAAATAATAAATATTCTCATCTTTGCTATTAAATTCTTTCTAATTCTATCTTTACTTCTTGAGTACATTACAATTGGTATCAGAGCCTAATTTTGGCACTTTTCAGAGTTGGCAGCCATGCCAGAAAAAATCGTATTTGAGGATTTTGTAAAGACAATTCAGTTGGATGGGGTTCGAATGGGGGCAAACTTTGATAAATTGGGTAAGGGATTGGATGGATTAAATTAACTGGACAAAATCTTGGAGATGCTTGGAATTAGTCTGGAAGATAAGGAAACTGATTATCATGTCCTTAAGGAAGATCAAGAAAGTGCAAGAAAGGAAATAGAAGTTGGAGAATCTGGTGATCAAGAGGTTCCATCAAGTGACGGTATCTTAAGATTAGTTGATGAGCCTAACGAACCTGTGGTAGAACCCATGAAGCTTGAAGATGCCTCTGTTGGAAAATGTTTATGCCTCTACCAAATTGAGGCAAGGAGCAAAATTTTTGTACCTCCACCTGAAATCGTCAGGAAGTTAGAGCCAACCAAATATGCCGAAATTGAGGTAAGTCAGCAAGTTCCTCTTAGTCCTGATCTCGAATCTTTTTTGTGTGAGCGCCGCATGGTGGGACAATGTGCTGAGAATTTTATGTGCATAATCACTGGTGTCCTGTTTGGTAGGAGTGAGGAATCACATGAGTCACTCAAGCTATTTGATGAATTGCTCGAACTAGATGTCGCGCCTATTTCATGTCTGTTTGCGGACTCCTCTTACGTGTCTGGAGATCAGAATGATGAGACTATTATAGTGTTTGATCCTGGAGGTATTGAGTCTAATTTACCCTCGTTACTGAGTGCTAGCTCTCAATCATGGTTACTAATTTGGGATACAAGTATAGTGTTTGATTGGCTAAATCAATTGAAGGAGTTGCTCGATGGAGCCACAATTCCAGCTTGTGCCTCATTTCCTTTATATTTGTATTCTTTGAATTACACTAGACTACGGCTCGCTAACATTGCTAAGGGTGCGAACTAGTGGCTATGAAGCAGCTTAATAGATTGTTTGATGTCTAATGGAAAAATACAAAATCTGTTCTTGGTGAATTGCAGGATAGTTGCTTAGCAGGGTTTTTGTTCGGAGGGGAAAAGATTAATGGTGTAGTGACTTCCATTTTACTGTTTATTGCAATCTTAAGGACCTGGGCAATAGATAATGGGCTAATGTTCTAGGAGCAATGTATGGTACTTTTATATTTGATGTTATAGATGTATGAATTTGAGAAAAGGCACAACAGGGAAGGCAAGAGGCCAAATAAGAAGATATGTTGGGAAGTATTCCTTGAATTTATAGCTCTTGAATCGGGTAGCCTGATGATAGTTACTCTCTTGAAATCATGAAAAATGAAGGTAGAATATAGTGAAGGGTTCAAGTTCTGAAATGCTGAAACTGCATTGTGTCCATTGACAATAACAATTATTGTAGTTGTTGGAAGCTCAAGCACCAACTACTTAGCATGTCTGATTATCACAAATGGAACTATCAGTATAGAAGGTTGTGGTACAAGTAGTTTACAAGGTTATATCAATGTTACTGTTGTTCTTGACCCTGAGAGAAGAAGTTATTCTGGAAAGAAATATATGCTTGGTATTAATTTGGCTACTGCAATATTATCTTTGTCATGGCTTGACTCCAGTAGTTCACTACGATTTCAGACCAAGCAACAATGATCTACAAAGCACTCTAAATGAGAGCAAAGTCTTAACAAAATCTCTTGAGTTTATGATCATAAGGAACCTTTGTCATCATGGTTCAACAATGACCTTGAGGACAAGGTCAATTTCAAGCGGGAAGGATTGTTATGATCGGGAATTAGTTATCAAAAGGAGGTCACGTGTTTGTTTGTTCTCACGTAGGTCAATAACCTTCAACTCTTATTTTATTGATGTGGGAACTTACCGATATATAGATACAAGCAAGCGGTGAAAAGGGTATTCATAATTATATTCCATTTTCGTAGCTTCTGCTTCTCACTTCTCGTTCTCTCTCTCTATCTATCTCTCTTCGCTCCCTTCTCATCTCATCTCATCTCTTCTCCTTCCTCTGCTCTCTTCTTCCTTCTTTGCTTCTCTTCTCTTCTCAATCGTTTAGTTATGGATTTGTAGCTTAACAATTTCCTTTTTTGTTTCGTAATTGTAATTTGAATTGGAAGTGTTGAATTAATAAAAATTCTCACCTTTGCTATTAAATTCTTGCTAATTCTATCTTTACTTCTTGAGCACATTACAAAAGTTATTGCTACGAGTATCTGAGTTATGTGGTATATTGTGTGATTATATTTTGGAATATGTTTATGGAGTGTATAAGTGCGAGAAACGGGTCTTGTAATGAACTTCGGATGTTGGGGATTGGGTCCTAAGGTTTATGTACTAAGGTTGAAGTAAGGATCTTCAGTTAGGTTGTGTTTCCAGGCTTATATTGATTGGGGTGACATACGATCACCCATGGGTATGTGTATGGTGAGTTTATACAATGATTTGATGGCTTTGGAACAACTCTTGGCACGTCCGAGGACGAACATATATTTAAGTGGGGAAGAATGTAATGGCCCGACCTGTTACTTTGAGCATTAAACATTCCGTTTGGTGGTTTGAGGTCTTGAGTAGCTTCATATTATGTACTATGACTTGCGTGTATGGTCAGTTTTTGGTTTTCGAGTAGTTTGGGATTGATTTGGAAGAATAATTCTCAATTTGGAATCTTTAAGTTGGAAGAGATGATCAAGTTTGACTTTCATGTATTTGACCTTGGATTAGAGTTTTGATGGCTCTTTTAGGCTCAGGACGGTAATTTTGGACTTGGGCGTATGACCGGAGGTTTTGGCTCAAATTGGTGAAAGTTGGTAATTTAAAGATTTGGACAGCTCATAGTTTGACCGGCAGTTGAATTTGATGTTATTGGATTCAGATTATTTTTTCGGGAGTTGGAATAGGTTCGTTATGTCATTTGGAGCTTGTGTACAAAATTGGAGGTGATTCTGAGTTGGTTGGCCGTGTTCAGCGAAACTTTGGAATTTGGATATTTACACATGCATACACCTTAGCATGTCACATTTACCAGTCCCGGAGTATGAAATTTGATATCCATTGTTCATGTACATGTATCCTTGTATATATGCTTACTGTGTGATATGGATTGGACTGGTAGTATGTGAACACGTCGTGCAGTTGATATTTATGGCACGTGAACACGCCGTGCAGTTGATATTTATGGCACGTGAACATGCCGTACAGGATTGTGATTATTGGCACGTGCATGTCCGTGCGAGATTGTTATTATTCGGCTTGTGAGTTTTTTGTGCAGCACGTGAGTTGTCTGTGCGGTTGATATATGATAACATGCGATCTGTACGGATCCGAGATATTATTTGGCACATGCGTTGTCCGTGCAGCACATGAGTTGTCTGTGTGGTTGATATTATTTGGCACATGAGTATCCCGTGCAACATGTGAGTTGTTCGTGTAGTTGATATTATTGGCACATGAGTTGTTCGTGCAGCGTGTGGATACAGATCCATCCCCCTAGGGACACCCTCTCATGTTTCTCTCTTGATGGTATACACACAGATTGTGAGAAATTGGCGAATTTCTGGTTGATGTGGACTTTGGAAAACTTGATCAGTGGGTTGGTTTGGTTATTGTATTTCTAAGGAAAACTGGCCAGTGTTTGTTTTGGTTATTGCATTTCTTCTCTACTTGCAATTTCCTTGGATGTATACATGATTTTACTGCATTCCTTCTCTATTTGCTAGATCCGGAGTGTATACATGCCTTTATGTATATCTTCTTTATATGTCACTTTACTTGATGAGATGAGACACGATACATATCTTCTCTATATGTAAATCTGTATGACTTGACTTGTTTATTCACACAGATCTTCCCTATACGCTGGATTATTAACTAGAAAGGAGCATGTCACGTTATCTTTGGGCACCGAAAAGTCTTTATCTGTGGTTTATGACTTGATAATATTTTTGTCGTGTACTTCTGAGACATATGAATTGAACAGTTTATTTGGCGAGTATCATTAATAATTCTTGCCACTATTACCTCGCAGAGGATAGTTATGATACTTCCTGAGTATATGGGATTTGTTTTACTCGTACTATACTTCTGCACCTTGCACGCAGATCTTGGATCTGAGATGTTGTAGATGACGGGAGTTGGCAATGAAGATGTACCTGCTTTCCAGATATAGCTACCACTTGTCCTTGGTTGTTTTTGATTGAATTTTGTTTGTGTACATTCCAAACTGATGTTGTATTTATTTTTGTACCAGCTTTGTAAATCTAAGTCTTAGTGGCTCATGACTTGTACTACCTATCCTTGGGTTATTCTACGAAAATTCGATTATTTCATTTATTGATTTCTTATTATTTTATTAGAATTGTGTTGACAGTTTTCTATCTTACCTAGCGGGTTGGGTTAGGTGCATCACGACTAGGTGGATTTTAGGTCGTGATAGATGAGTATTACATGTCTTACCTAGTTGATTAGACATTGCTAGTACCTTGTATACATGATCAATGTTGTCCTCATAAATAGACTTGCCTTGGTATCAAGTTGTCCCCCATGAAAGCCTAAATTCTTATGTATTATGTTTGAAGTTTTTGAAGCACCGATATGTAATCCTTAGGACCTAAAACTGAAAACCTAAGTTATGATAAATGTTTTCTGTTTGTATGGCAATCTGTTTGTAAGACGTGCTAGTTAGTGAAATCTCTTGTGTTTAATTCCCCACAGAGGAACATGGGTTAGTGGCTACTAGCATTCACTATGAGTTTGTCTTCTATCAAAAGGGATCCCTCCCAGGCACAAGCACTGCTCGAGGTCCTTGAGGCCCTTGTGAACTCTGAAGTTCCAAGGGTCTCAGGGAGATCTTTTGAAAGCATAAAAATGTTCTAAAAGGGTCATGAGCTCTTGTCCTCTGCTAATCTCTGGGGAACAATACACAAGTGTTTGATCTAGCTTACCTTGTTCTTTTTATGCTACAATTATGAATTACTTCATTACCGTATCTTTGAATTTACTCTTCTTATTAAACAAATAGCAAGTACTAATTAGTGTCTCCTCTTCTCATTGCATGAATACCTACTGGTCCAGCAGAGTTCAAAATTAACTTTGGCTCAGTTCAAATGAACTAAGCTGTTGCTGCTTTGATCAGTCTTGCTTTTGGGCATGCTGCTTGTCATCCCCCAAACCTAGGGGGTGTGGCTGGCACCCCGTGCTGTACTGGCCCGAGCGAACCACTCTATAACTCATGATCATTCGACAAAAACTAGAACGTACATAGGTTGAGTTAGATGAACGCATGCCTTTTGTAACTATCATGGGCCAACATGGCCATAACTCGTAATGTATAACAGTAAGCGGGCAAACACTGTATCAACGATCCATCGTACATAAAACATGAATACACAGCTATCAAGGCCTATGACATACTGCACATAATGAACTTGTGTCTACAAAGCCTCTAAGAATATTTGACATCGAAACGGGATAGGGCCCCAACCTACCCATCAGTCTGTAGAAAAACTCTAACACGATGACTTATAGACTTGGCTGCATTCCGAATGAAGTGAAGTCTTACCGATCCTTTGCTGAATGCTAACCTTGTCTACTATGAGGGATCATCAAACTGATTACCTACACCTGCAGGCATGAATGCAGCATCCACAACAAAAAGGACGTTTGCACGATTAATGTACCGAGTATGTAATGCAGAACTGAAACATAACAATAAGTCAATATCAATGAGAGAGATATAAGAATCAACCTGAACTTATGCAGTGCCACTGAGGGTCATGATATGCATACTAATTTTACTTATATATTTAGTGCCTCTCTTTGGAACTATTATCCATATTGTAACATGACTGCCCAACTAATTAGTGGTAACTCCTCGACCGGCCGTAGCTCGGTGGTAAATACGTGTTTGGCCAACCCATGGTAAATAACGATACATAACTGCCCAATCACTAGTAATTGCCCGACCGACCGTAGCTCGGTGGTAAATGAAGATGCATATATCATTATATTATGAACATTATCATCTTTATTATATGCCTCCATAGACACTTAGGAATATACTTAGACATGCTTTGAATTACATTTTACATGAATGAATAATGTTGACATCCTTAACTACTAAGAGTAGAACCATTTATGGAATAACATTACATTTATGTTTCGTTACTTGGATCATGCCAAAAGAAGGAAGAATTAGCCTTAACATGCCTTTAAGGACAACTTCCTACTTGTATCCGTGAACAATCTCCTCCACGCCTCAATCTTATATGCCAAAAACTAGTCTTCTTCCACCTTACTTCACTACAAAGAAATCTCCAATTTGCTATTATTCGGAGGAAACCGATGTGGGTATAACATCTATGTCATTTTCTGCGTTTGCCGCAATTGTAGAATTTAGTACCCATTTTGTTGAGAAGGAATATGAGTTATCTCCTTAAAAATGGAGGAGGGATGTTGCAGTTTACACAATTAAATCATGGGCTACTACACACAAAAGTGAAAGTCACGTTATTACCATCATTTGCCTCCATCCAAGACCTTTGTGTCACTTTAAAGATAAATTCCCTCCCACTCCTCGAAAAATTGAATGCACCACTCCTCTAATATGTATGTATTGTTACTGAACAATAGTCCTTTTTAAAATCAAGAACAAACTATAGTTGGAGAATGAATTTGGAGTCCACATAATGGATTGTGTGCCCCTAACATGATTACACCTAATAAAGCACTTAACTCCTAAGAGGCCACCTAATAACTTATAATGCTTAGTCATTCTAACTACTACACGTGGATTGCTGCCCACATCAATAATTATCCACTAATTAATTATTAATCTTCTACTAAAATACAATCTTTAACCAATTAGCCACATAATTAATTTCTGGATCTCAATAATAAACTTGTTACATCTCGCGTTTTCGTACGTTAAAGTTTCGTCTTCAGTTAATCGACGTAGATTCGAAGATGAGATTATCTTGAGGTTAACGTATTTATTCTATTTATAACAAGCGGTAAGTAAGTGCCATAAATGATAAAAGGTACACGAATTAAAGAAAATGAGTTTCGTTGAAGGTTGTCGATTTGGGATGAAATACGGTCCGAGCTATAATACCCGATACTTATGGACTAGTATCATACAAGGCACCATATGACCGTGATAGTATGATGTATAAAGTATATTAAAAATGAGTAGAATTTTAAGTAATTTAAGATAATTCTTAATTATGCGGGTAATTGGTTAATTACCGGGTAACGAGACATTACATAATTACCTAATAAGTGGATAAAGATTTACATTTTCCACCCCCACCCCCACGTGGCAGTAAGCCACTATTAATACATATGACTAAGTAGTCATATGAGCTTAGGTGGCTATCTAAGGTGAATAGGACTTTAACGTGTAATCCATTCAAAGTTGGTACAAAGTTTGGTTTCATTACAAAGTTGGTCTCATTTTGGACATAGAATAAGAAAGTAAGAATCAGATACCTTTCCTCCAAATTCTAAGCAATTCAAAAACAGATGCTAAGGTTCAATCTAACAAAGCTTCCAATGAATATTCTTGCAACCAAACAATTCCAACAAGAATTGTTAGAACCGTAGCAACGTAAAATTTTGCGGTTCTAAAAGAGTACGGTGCAATCTTTTCAAAGAATATTATACGGATTTTTCCCTACTCCAGGTATGTTAAGGCTATCCCTTCTTTCTTTGTGGCATGATCCAAAGTATACAGAAGAAACGAGCAAACACATAGTTTTCATAAACGACTCTATTCATAGAAATACTAGGGGTCTCTGTGTTTTTGATTTCCCATGTGACATATTATTAAATCTTCTGTTCATGGGTCTCAGAATAATACGCAGTTGATAAAGTTTATCCGAAAGGAATATTGAGATTATCAACATATTTTCATGCATTTCATTCATTTATACATGTACATTGACCCATGACCAGATGGCGTTATATACACGTATATATATATGGGATATGAAAAAAAAGATTACGACGTTATATACGCACCACCACCTGATCAGTTGGTATATGTTGATGATGTTGCCCACAGTGGCCGAGGCGATATGATGGGATGCCCTCAGAGGCTTGATGATATTATGTACACCTATACCTATGCATGATACAACATTTATATTCACGTGCATGACATTATAAATGTTTCTAAATTTACAAAGTTATTCAGACTTACAGATGGATTTCTTTATTTAATGTTTCACCTATGTCTTTTATGTACTGATTTTCATGCCTTACATGCTCAGTACATTATTCGTACTGACACCCTATTTCCCGAGGCCTGCGTTTCATGCCCGCAGGTGCAGGTAGGCAAGTTGACGGTTCCCCTTCTTAGGATCCTTGATCAGCGAGAGTTGGCATGCTCCACTTGATCCGGAGTTGCTTTTGATTTTGGTACGATATGCTTGTATACATATATGGGTATGACGTGGCTCAGTCCCATCTTTGTACAGTTGTATTTCTATTAGAGATCTGTAGACAGTTATGTGTTGTCGGATAGTATGCGGCCTTGTCGGCTTCCAGTTTTGGGTATATAGTTATTTATAGCAGCTTTGCCGGCTCGTCCCACTATATTCCATATGTATATGTATATATATCTTTTGGACAGATTTCCCTCACGTATGTTATTCATGTTTATATCTTAAACGCATGCTTAAGGATATTCGACATATAGGATTCGGGCACCCGTCGCGGACCATCGGTTTGGGTCGTGAGAAAAGTGATATCAGAGCAGTTCTGTCCTAGGGTTGTCTACAGACTGTGTCTAGTAGAGTCTTGTTTATGGGTGTGTTGTGCACCACACTTATAAATAGTAGGCTACAGGGCATATAGGATGTTATCCTCTATTTTATCTTAGATCGTGCGATATAATAATTCATGTTCCTAACGATATGTTATATTTTCAGCAATGCCTCCAAATACTACCACCGCCCAGAAGGGAAAGTCCATGGATGGTGAGATTACTAGTCGAGCGCCACAAGTGACCAGGGGTTGGGGGAAGTCTCATAGTGAGATTCTATCTCAGACTTCACATACCCCACCCTCTCCAGGAGAGCTCCTAGATTAGATGAGAGATGCTATTCAGGAGATGAGAGATGCACCGGGTCAGGAGATGAGAGATGCTATTCAGTTATTAACTCGATTAGTAGCTGCACAGTCTTGACGTCAGGAAGTAGGTATTGGTCATGCAGATAGGTCCGTCAGTGCGATGGTTCGTGGTTTCATTAATTTAGACCCTCCGGTATTCACACGGGCAGATCCAAACGAGGACCCTCAGGTATTTATTGATAGAATGCAGAGGACGTTGAGGGTAATGAAGGCCACTGCGACTGAGTCAGTTGAGCTAGCTTCCTATAGACTCCAACATATTGTAGTTAATTGGTACGAGTCTTGGGAATTGTCCAGAGGTGAGGATGCCCCTCCAGTAGTATGGCAGGAGTTTACAGAAGCTTGTCTTCGTCATTATCTACCACCAGAGCTTAGACGAGCCAGAGTTGATAGGTTCTCGACCCTTCGGCAGGGTAACATGAGTGTTCGAGAATACAGTCTTCAGTTTGATTCGTTGGCTAGGTATGCTCCCACTATTATATCTAAGATGGATGAGTAGGTTTACTGGTTTATGATGGGATTAGAACTGCACTTGCTTAACGATTGTATGTCAGTCTCACTTCAGCCAGACATGGATATTTCTCATATTCAGGCATACGCTCAGGGTGTAGATGAGCGTAAGCAGAAGCAGAGGGCCGATCGTGAGCATGATAGGGCCCAAAATAAGAGAGCGAGGTCTTTAAGTCCTTCTGGTGAGTTTTGAGGTGGTCAAAGACCACAATACCCGAGGTGTCCAGCCCAGCCATCGACTAGCGCGCCTCCTCAGTTTGGCGGTAAGAGATGTGATCATTCCACATATTCAGGGCCTGGTCAGAATTTTAGGGCCTCAGGTTCTCAATATAGGGGTGAGTCAAGTCAGATGAGGCCGCCCTTGCCACGATGTGCTCAGTGTGGTATGCAGCATGCCGGGCAGTGCCGTATGGGGTTGGGTGTTTGTTATACTTGTGGTTATCCGGGCCACGTCATGAGGGATTGTCTGATGAGAGGTGATGCAAGCATAGCTCAGCTAGCAGGATCTATAGCTAGTTCATCATCATCAGTACACCCCCCTGGGTAAGGTACACAAGTACCAATGAGTCTTGGTAGAGGCAGAGGTGGAGCATCTAGCTCGAGCGGTCCTCAGAACTGCATTTATGCGTTGGCCGAACGACAAGATCATGAGTCATCACCTGATGTTGTTATAGGTATATTATCAGTCTTCTCATATGATGTATATGCACTGATTGACCCAGGTTATACCTTATCATATGTTACTCCGTTGGTTGCTAGTAAGTTTTGAATAAAACCTAAATTGGTTAAACCTTTTGAGGTGTCTACACCTGTTGGGGACTCAGTGGTAGCTAAGCGAGTATATAGGGGTTGTATAATATTGGTTCATAGTCGATCTACCGTAGCGGACCTAATCGAGTTAGATATGGTAGAATTTGATGTTATAATGGGTATGGATTGGTTGGCTTCTTGTCATGCCAACGTTGATTGTAGATCAAAGATAGTTCGATTTCAATTTCTAGGGGAGCCCTTTTTGAGTGGAAAGGTAATACGGCATCGCCGAGAGATAGATTTATTTCCTATCTCAAGGCAAGGAAGATGATAAAAAAGGGCTGTATTTATCACTTAGTTCGGGTTCAGGATGTGGAAGTAGAGTCACCAACCATTCAATCCATCCCTGTGGTTAATGAGTTTCCTGATGTTTTTCCTGATGAACTTCCGGGTCTTCTGCCAGAGCGAGAAATTGAGTTTGCTATTGACCTACTACCAGATACTCACCCAATATCTATACCTCCCTATAGAATGGCCCCCCCAGAGCTAAAGGAGTTGGATGAAAAACTAAAGGACTTGCTTGAAAAAGGCTTTATTAGACGTAGTACATCACTGTGGGGAGCACTTGTGTTATTTGTGAGGAAGAAAGATGGTTCCTTACGGATGTGTATTGATTATAGATAGTTGAATAAGGTGACGATCAAGAATAAGTACCCGCTCCCGAGGATTGATGATTTATTTGATCAGTTGCAAGGTGCCAAGTGGTTTTCAAAGATAGACTTGAGGTCCGGGTACTATCAGGTAAGGGTTAAGGAGAAAAATATTCCGAAGACATCATTCAGGACCAGATACGGGCACTTTGAATTTCGTGTTATGTCGTTCGGTTTGACCAATGCCCCAGCAGTATTCATGAATTTGATGAACCGTGTGTTCAGGACCTTTTTAGATCTATTCGTAATTGTATTTATCGACGATATATTGGTGTATTCTCGTTCAGAGGCTGAGCATGCAGATCATTTGCGTATTGTGCTCAGAGTTCTACAAAAAGGAAAGTTGTATGCAAAATTCTGTAAATGTGAATTCTGGTTGAACTCTGTAGCTTTCCTTGGGCATATCATTTCGAGTGAAGGTATCTGGGTTGATACACAAAAGATTGAGGCAGTAAAAACTTGGCCTAGACCCACGACACCAACGGAGGTTCATAGCTTTCTCGGTTTGGCAGGTTATTATAGGAGATTTGTGGAGGGATTTCCTTCCCTTTCAACACCTTTGACAAAGTTGACTCGGAAGGGAGCAAAGTTTCAATGGACTGATACTTGTGAACAGAGTTTCCAAGGATTGAAGGATACATTGACTTCTGCACCGGTTCTAACGCTCCCAGAAGGGACCGATGGTTATGTTATCTATTGTGATGCTTCAAGCATTGGATTGGGTTGCGTGCTGATGCAGCATGGTAATGTTGTAGCTTATGCTTCTAGACAACTAAGAAAGCACGAGAAGAATTACCCGACCCACGATTTAGAGTTAGCCGCAATAATTCATGCACTAAGGATGTGGAGGCACTACTTGTATGGCATTCATGTTGATATCTATACGGATCATAAGAGCCTCCAGTATATCTTCAAGCAAAAGGAATTGAATTTACATCAAAGGAGATGGTTGGAACTACTTAAAGACTATGATGTTGATATTTTATACCATCCGAGGAAGGCGAACATAGTAGCCGACGCCCTCAGCTATAGATCTATGGGTAGCCTATCATATTTACAGCCAGAAAAGAGGGGAATAGCCCATGAGATTCATCAGCTAGCTAGCCTTGGAGTTCGGTTACTGGACTCAGGTGATATTGGAATTACTATTCAGGATACGGCAATATCCTCTTTAGTAACTGAAGTAAAGGAACGCCAGTACGAGGATCCTATGTTAGTTCATTATAGGGATACCACCCCTCATAAGGAGAAGACACCATTTGAAATTATAGAAGATGGGGTCCTCAGATATCGAGGATGATTATGTGTCCCTAATATTGCAGGGCTGCGTCGGCAGGTTATGGGAGAAACTCACTATTCTCGTTATTCTATCCATCCAGGAGCAACAAAGATGTATCATGATATCAAGGAGGTATATTGGTGGGACAAAATGAAAAAGGATATAGCGGAGTTTATTGCTCAGTTCCCTAACTGTCAACAGGTTAAGATGGAGCATCAAAATCCCGATGGGTTATTGCAGGATATAGAGATTAAAACTTGGAAATGGGAAGTAATTAATATGGATTTCATCGTAGGCTTACCTCGTACCCAGCGTAAGTTCGATTCTATACAGGTGAGTGTTGATAGGCTTACAAAATTAGCCCATTTTCTGCCCGTTAGGACTACATATTCTGCAGAGGATTATGCAATGCTTTATATTAAGGAGATAATACGACTAAATGGTGTCCCTATCTATATTATCTCAGATCGAGGAGCTAAATTTAAAGCTAACTTCTGGAGGTCCTTCCAAAAAGGATTAGGGACTCAGGTAAGTCTTAGTACAACATATCTTCCCCAGACAGATGGACAAGATGAGCGTACTATTCAGACACTTAAGGATATGTTACGAGCTTGTGTGATAGACTTCAAGGGTAGCTGGGATGATCATCTGCCGCTTATTGAGCTTGCATATAATAATAACTACCATTCGAGTATTCAGATTGCTCCATATGAAGCTCTTTACGGAAGGAAGTGTAGGTCGCCTATAGGGTGGTTTGATGTTGGGGAAACTATGTTAGTAGGACCAAAATTGGTACAACAGGCAATCGAGAAAATTATGCTTATATAGGAAAGGCTATTAGCAGCTCAAAACCGTCAGAAGTCTTATGCGGATAATCGATGGCGAGAATTGGAATTTTAGGTTGGCGATTGGGTATTCCTAAAGGTATCACCGATAAAAGGCATTATGAGGTTCAGAAACAAATGGGAAAACTTAGCCCTCGGTACATTGGACCATATAGGATCATACGCAAGGTAGGCCAGGTAGCATATGAGTTAGACTTGCCTTCGGACTTGGAGTCTGTACATCCAGTCTTTTATGTGTCTATGCTCCGTAAATGCATCGGAGATCCTTCCAGAGTTGTGTCAGTTGACGACGTTCAGGTCACAGAGCAGCTATCATATGAAGAAACTCCCATTGCTATATTAGACAGACAGGTTCAGAGATTGAGAACTAAAGATGTAGCTTCGGTGAAAGTACTTTGGAGAAACAACAATGTGGAAGAAATGACTTGGGAGGCCGAGGAAGACATGAAGTCTATATATCCCTACTTATTTCCTCCTCCAGAGAAGGGTCCGACTGAGACGTCATAACCTTAAGGTACGTGTATGGATTCTTATGTTAGTTATTGTCATGGGTTGTGTGAGGCCATTGTCGTTATTGATGATTGTGGTCCTATGTGGTGTTGAATTATTGAGTTTCTACAGGAAGCGTTGGTAGTAGTTTTGTTACAAAGGCGACTCTTCCAAAGTTATATAGATCCTGGGGAGTTAAACATTCGAGGACGAATGTTTCTAAGGGGGGAATGATGTTACATCTCGCGTTTTCGTACGTTAAAGTTTCGTCTTCAGTTAATCGACGTAGATTCGGGGATGAGATTATCTTAAGGTTAATGTATTTATGCTATTTATAACAAGCGGTAAGTAAGTTCCATAAAAGATAAAGGGTACACGAATTAAAGAAAATGAGTTTCGTTGAAGGTTGTCGATTTGGGATGAAATACAGTCCGAGCTATAATACCCGATACTTATGGACTAGTACCATACAAGGTACCATATGACCGTGATAGTATGATGTATAAAGTATATTAATAATGAGTAGAATTTTAAGTAATTTAAGATAATTCTTAATTATGCGGGTAATTGGTTAATTATCGGGTAACGGGACATTACCTAATTACCTAATAAGTGGATAAAGTTTTAAATTTTCCAACCCCACCCCCACGTGGCAGTAAGCCATTATTAATACATATGACTAAGTAGTCATATGAGCTTAGGTGGCTATCTAAGGTGAATAGGACTTTAACGTGTAATCCATTCAAAGTTGGTACAAAGTTTGGTTTTATTACAAAGTTGGTCTCATTTTGGACATAGAATAAGAAAGTAAGAAACAGATACCTTTCCTCCAAATTCTAAGCAATTCAAAAACAGACGCTAAGGTTCAATCCAACAAAGCTTCCAACGAAAATTCTTTCAACCAAACAATTCCAACGAGAATTGTTAGAATTGTAGCAACGTAAAAGTTTGCGGTTCTAAAGGAGTACGGTGCAATCCTTTCCAAGAATATTATGCGGATGTTTTCCTACTCTATGTATGTTAAGGTTACCCCTTCTTTCTTTATGGCATGATCCAAATTATACAGAAGAAACGAGCAAACACACAGTTTTCATAAACGACTCTATTCATAGAAATACTAGGGGTCTCTATGTTTTTGATTCCCCATGTTACATATTATTATATCTTCTATTCATGGGTCTCAGAATAATACGCAGTTGATAAAGTTTATCCGAAAGGAATATTGAGATTATCAACATAATTTCATGCATTTCATTCATTTATACATGTACATTGACCCATGACCAGATGACGTTATATATATATATATATATATA